>PVIY010002905.1:0-120393 GCA_004026745.1 Myrmecophaga tridactyla
TTATAAGGTGCTTCATTCTTTTGTGTCCCTGCCTGCTTCTCCACTCTAATATTTTACCTCTCTTCTCCTTGAATGCTATTATCCAGCCTCACTTTATAACTTGCAGCTCTGTAATGAATGAGCTTTGCTGTCTCATGCATCCAGAATTGGCTGTTCTTTTGTCATCCTCTCTACACCTTCTTCTCTAGGCAACGTTCACTCTGCCTTTGATCTCAGGCCGGTGGCTTGGCTGTTAAACAGCCTTTGTGACCTCTGGCCTGGGCTAGGTGCCTCTTTCATTTGTTCCCATAGATCTCACGTACATCTTCCTTTTGGCACTTACCACAGCATAGCATAATTGTGTTTATTGATCAGGTTGACCTATGAACAAGCACAGAGGCTTTGATTTTTATATATCCATAATGTGACACAGTGCAGGAATCATTGTAAATCTCCATTGCATATTCATTGAATTGATGAATGAATAAATTGGGGGCAGCAATTCTCAAACAGGGGCTTAGAGGGGAGCTGAAGATTGTAAACACCTCTTGAGAGCAGTGATAATGCCTTATTTACCAGTGTGTTCCTGGAATTTTGCTTGGAATAGAGTATATACTTCATAAATATTTGTTGATGAAATAAAGGGATATATGGAACAATGAATGGATAGATATTGTCAACATCTATTGCTATAAAACTTTGACTCTGCTTGATAGAGGTATTCTTGTCACCTCCTTCATTTTTCTTTGTCCTCTTCAGCTCTCTGCAGCCATGCACCCAGGCCTGAGCCAAGTATGACAGGGATGGGAATGATAGTAGCAGCAGGATGGGAACAAAAGGATAGAGTCCTATCCTCTTGGGACTCAGTTCTATTGATGACAAAGGGCTGGTGCCCCAGGGATAAGCTATTGGACTGTGTGTCAGAAATTTATTAGAGCAGCCATGGGTGAGCAAGGTTCACTTGGGGGGGTTATTTCATCATCCCTCCTATTGGTTTCAATTTTCTCTTCTATATTCCAGTCCATCCCACTTCCAAGACTTGATGTCCTCCTTGAACAGCACAAAGCATCTTTTTTTGTGCCCTTGCATTATCATATTCTGTTATCTGCCCCTATTCTTGAATTATTGGAATTATCAGCCATGCAATCATTTCTGATACTGAATCTGTTTTGCTCTGTGTTCACCTCTTTTCAACCCTACATTTCATCAGGTAAGATCTCGGTGGGGTGATGCTCCTTTATTTAAATCCAATGAGGCAAAGCTCATTGTTGAAACAGTCCCAGTAAATAAGCCATTTTTCATATCTAGAAAAGTCTATTCATGTTGTGTACTTACCTAAGCCCATTTTCCTGGCTTTATTTTTCTCACATCCACCTTGCCAATGTTCTCATGGCATCATTAGCAATACTTTTATGTTGGGGAATGCTTTGGAGGACACATCATCCTTAGAATGAAGGAGATACCCATGGATTTATAGTGATATACACACATATTTGAAAACATAAATAAATAGGGAACACGGGAAAGCTCTTCCTCACAGAAGAATTCCAATGAATAAATGTGGAAGAAATAAGAGCAATTGAAAATCACCACTAGGTCTCCACAGCAATGATTGTTGTAGGTAAAATTCATCCATGGCTGCTAAAATTAATGGGCAGATGTTTGAGGAGAAACAGGATATTTGCAAAGTCTCAAAGTATCTCCCCCAATATATTTATCAATTATAAAGGGAAAGATAGTAACGCTACTGTGGAGATACCTGGCAGATACCGCCTAACCAGAGGATAAAGGCCAACCTCATTCCTGATAAGAATCACTCAGCGGGCACATGAGGCTGTGGTATTACTGCCAAAAGTGATCATCTTAATATAATCATGATAAAACATTGGGGAGGTGGGGTGCTAGGGTAGTTCAGTGGTAGGATTCTTGCCTGCCATGCGGGAGACCTGGATTTGGCCCATGCGCTTCCCAAAAAAACACACAAGCAAACACACACATGAAAAGCCAAGCAAAAACAAAAATTCAACAAATAGTGCTGCAGTAAGGGGAGGCTCACATGGGAAAGGAATGAAATGTGACCCCCGCCATACCATGCAGCACAAAGAAAAAAAAAATCAGGGGAAAACCCAATTGAGGGACATGCTACAAAATAAAAGACCACTAAACTTCAAAAGTATCAAGTCATAAGAGTCAAGGGAAGACAGGAACTGTCATAGATTGGAGGGGACTAGGGAGACAGGACCACCTTTTGCACGTTGGAATCCTGGAACTGAATAAAGGATGTGTCTTAGTTTGCCAAGGCTGCTATAGCCAACACCATAATTGGTGGGCTTAAACAACAAGAATTTTTTGGCTCAGAGCTTTGGAAGCTAGAAACCCCAAATCAAAGTGTCAGCAAGGCCATGCTTTCTCTCAGGTCTGTAGCATTCAGATGATGGCTGGCCAGCAGTCCTCAATCACATTGCCATCTGTCCTTTTCCGTCTCTCCATCTGACTTGTGTGGACTGACTGCTTCCAAATTCCTTCTGCTTATAAGAGCTTAGGCCCACCCTGATTCACTGTGGCCTCACCTTAATAATATCTTCAAAGTTCCCATTTACACACCCCCAAGCCTCAAGACTTGGTGTGGGTCATGAGTCAATCTACCACAGAACATTTTGGGAAAAACTTGTAAAAATCTTAAATAAAGTCTGTAGCTTAGTGAATCGTATTATACCCATGTTAGTTTCCTAATTTTGTTAACTAAGCTATAATTATGCAAGATTAGCATTAGGGAAAGATGGGTGAAAGGTACATAGGAATTCTCTGTACTATTTTAACAACTTTTCTGTAAGTCTATATTTCTCTCCAAATAATGCACTTAGATTAAAACAATGTAAATGGCTTGGAACAGAGCCTGCATATACTAAATGCTTAATAAACTCCAGTGTGATGAATCTGTATTACTGTAATTTTGATCTGACCAGACTACATTGCCCAGTGCTTACATGTACTCCTAAACTGGACAAACCTCCACTCTGCCCAAATTTGAGTTTGTGTGGCAAATCCCGTCATGCCAACATGTGGTTCTCTCAAAGTGAAGTGTAAAAATATGGGCACTGCTCTTCTGTCCCTAAGCATATAAGAAAATAAAATAGGAAATGTTCATTTCTTGCTGTCTCTATCCAATGTCTAATTTGAGAGACTGCTTGGATATCTCTTAATGTAAGTAGAGAATCCCAGCAAAATTGCTTCAAGAGAGTCAAGATGGACTCATGCACAGAAGGCCATATTGCTCTAATCTGCCAGAGCACTTGGTCAGCACCAGTGCCCATGAGAGATAAGGGAAATTCAATGGATGTGGTGTACTTCGATTTCCAAATAGCGTTTGATGAGGTTTCACATCGAAGATGCATTTTTAAAGCAGATCCAGGGACTAGCGGGTAAAACAACATATTGTAGCAGAAAACCAATTTGAGAGTAGTAGACAAAAGGCAAGTTCAGCTTTGAGGGGGTTAGAACTGGTATGCTCTCTGGAGCTCCAGGAATAAAGCCTACATATTTTGGGGAATGCGCAGAGGAGAAAAGATCATTGAATTTGCTAGTGATAGTAAAGTTGCAGTCTTAGCCAACAATGAGGTGCAATATTATCAGATTAAAAAGGATTTCAACTATAGGTGATTAAGGCAGAAGATACCAAATGCAGTTCAGGTAGAAAGATACAAACTAATAAGTACAGGATCAAGGAGCCAATTATGCAAAGCATATACCCAGAAAAGGATTTGGAGGATATTGTGGGAAAATCTGCAAAACCATCAGCATGGAGCATAACCGCATTAGAAAAAGCATGCCAGATTTACTAGGTTACATCATCCAAGAAGAAAGAAATGAGAAGAGAGAGAGAGAGATACTAAAACTTTGTAAAGCATTTTCTTGGTTCCTGTTTTAAATATAGTGCCCAATTCTGGACTGGTTTGGAGTTGGGGGATGCAGAGAAGGGCAACATTTAATTGAGAAACTATTTCCATTCCCCACTTGGAAACAGGGGATTTATTAGTGGAGCTTTTAACAATTGGGTGTTCTTGGGATAAGTTTTGAAATGAGGAAAATACTTGACAAATTATTGTTTGGATGCATGCACTGTTTCTAGTGATAGGCTTAAACCTTCTTTAAAGGACTCAATTAAAAGTTTACTGAACTACAAATGCATCGGTGTGTGCTTATAAAGGCAAAATTCAGCCCCAGGGTTAATACAAGGGAACCAGAGCAGAACTATTTAATGCTACGTGCAAGAAAAACACTGCCAGGAAAAGCTGGGGAACTAAAAGTGCAAATGAATTGAAGAGACACTTAAACTTATTTTTGGTGAAGGAGGTGATTGAAAAAAAATCATTGTAAGAAAACAAATCACAGAGAAGTGAGAACAAATTTTAAATGACCAGTTTTGACAAAGTTTTCCTAATTGCAGCATCTTCTATATAAACGAGACTGTAGTTATGTAAATAAACCTTGAAGTTTTCCATTTATTTATATTTGTGTGCATTGCCTTTCTGGTACTGCCACAGGGAATGGGGATCCATTTTAATTTAAGTACAGTGTGTGCCAATTTCACAAGGCTCGATCAGGCACTCTGTCTGACATGGTCTGCTAGACCCAGGGCATATGAGTGAAGCATAGAGTTTTGGCTGCAGCGGCACACAGAGTCAAGTCAAAGCAGAGGCGATACTGCCAGTGATTCAGGATTAAAAATTTTCATCGGAACCGTGCAAGCAAATAAAGCAAAGTTTTGAGCCTTATTTATTCTTTGAAGCAACTTTATAATAATCTCAGTTCTCCACTTTATTTTGTATGATAAAGTCATGGACATAGCCACCTGGAAGAGACCCTAGGAATCATCTAGTACAATCCTCTTAAATTACAGGTAAGGAGAACGAGAAATAGATGAATTAAGACATTTGCCCCAAAGTTTCAAAGCTAGATTTTTGATCACTACTCCAGTGTTCTAGCATTCGCAGTTGTGGTCTCCTGAATTTACAAGGCCAAAGCTAGCAACTTTATGCTGAATTCCTGTAATTATATTTAGTTTATGTCTCTTTTTAATGTTCGTTCAAAGTAGTAAAACAAGCATTTCTAGAAGCAATCCAGGGAAGAACCAATTGAGCAGTGATGAGAAGGTCAAGAAGTGGACATTATCTTTAGGAAAACAAGGGGGATCCCTGACTGTTGAACTTGGAGGGAATGTACATGTCCTTGAGAAGGCACAGTGCAAACTCCATGCCAGGGGGTATACAGTACCAATTTGGGAGTCAAAACTTCTTTGTATCTGATAACAGCTTTACTGCTGCCAAGTGCAACTGGGGCAATTTAGGTGTTCTTCCTTAAGGCTTTGTTTCTCTCTAAATGAGAGAATAAGATTAGGCAACCTAATAAATTCCCACAGATTTAAGACTCTAACCTATGATTGCAATATAAACACCTCTGAAGTAGAGGGTGATAAAGTAGAGCGTGAAGTTGAAATCAGATTTAAACTGAAAGTTTCTTAGGAATACACCATATTGGAAATCAATAATAAATCCAGACTGCACAGTTTTTCCTTCTGAACAGACCACATTTGGGGGTTGAGCATCACCTAAAAGGGATGGGATTTGCATTTAGGGGCTATGAAATATGAAAACTATGTACTGAGGGCATTGAGGTATAATCACATGTGTTGAGGCAAGTTGCTGACATGAGATGCAGTCACACCCCTGAGCTCGGCTGAAGGACCATCTCACACCTCATGCTCTCCACCTCTTCGGAAATAGTATTGTCCAATGCATATTATGCAGAGGGTGAACTCCTAATTTGGGAAAGTTTTCTTTATTTATCCTTCAAGAGTTCCTTCTTTAGACCCACCAGGTTTATCTTACACCTTGCTCAGCTACTAATTAGTTATTTTCTCATGCCACAAAATCTCTGTCATGTTTAAATCTCTAAGGATAAAGTCATATTAACATAATGTGGTATTGCATGTGGACTTATGTATTTACTCTCTTAAAACAGAAGACTCTATGCCTATGGAAGCCATTTCATGAGTATTTTAAAAATGTTATGCCAGAAGAACTTTGCTTTTGCTAATGAAGATCTATTCAATTATTCAAATAACATACCAGGTTACATGTTCAGAGCAGGGTAAGAGGACCAAAGCTTTACAAATGGCATTTCATTATTTGGTTCTGGAATTGAACAGCCACAATCTATGCCTGACTTTGAACTTCACACTGTTACACTGAGGCCTCCTTAGGAGTTGAAATTGCCTGCAATATCTGTTTTCAGAGCGTGATGTGAGAGTATGCTGCTAGAATATTGAATTATTTTGTGCCAGCAATTCATCGACATCTTGGTATATGTCTACCACAAGGCATATGACAGTAGGATCTATAATTTATTCTTTCACATTTTGGAAGGCTTCTAAAGGATTTTATAAAATGTTTGGTTCCTTGTGCTTTCTAATCAATGCAATCAAAATTAAATAAATGATGTAGTAAGGCCCCGTAGAACAGCTTTAATCCTTTTATTCCTTATTTCAGGAGTTCAGAAGCCAAACCTTCTAGAGCCAGCTGCTGTTAATGACACTGTAATAGTTGATATATAGTCTATGTTATTTTCTTGCCTTTTTTTTTCTTGCAAATTATTTGTAAGAGGTGATGTTTTGATATTCCCTAAGGGAGACTGTTACTCATTTATATGTGGCCAGATTTGTATTTCAAAGCTTATGCTCTAAAGATACTTTTGGTGGAATTAATCAGATAGATGGCATTTCATAACAAATAACATCAGCAAGTATTTTGGTGATTGTATGATTATAAAGAAATCTTTCTTGCATTTAAATGCGGTAGTTAATATTTTTGCTATGTTTTTGTACTCAAGGGATGGGCTCGCTGATATCTCATGAAAACGCAACTATTTGTAAGGTGCTCGGATCTCTAAATTTTAATTTTAACAAAATGTAATGAATATTCGCATTTGATATCTGAATAACTATACACGGAGGCTTCCTTAATACATTATATGTGGAACATTAATGTGAAAGGAGAGTTTACTAAACTCAATGATGTTCAGTTATTGAATATCAGCTGGGTACTTTTGCCATTTTTATACTTAGGAAAAAATAAAAGCAGCTGTGACATTATTATCATGATATTAAAAGTAATGCCATCTTTTTTTCTCTCTCTTTACACTTGGGTAAGAGATTTCCGAGACTATCAATTGTGGAGTTCCACTCATCGCAGATTTTCTGGTCAGTGTCGACATTACCCAGAATATGGACTTTAAATGAAAAGCATAAACTACATCTCAGAAATTGTCTTAAAATTACGCATCTGGGACATAAAATAGGCACCTAATGCTTAACGATATTCAAACTGATGAGGAAGTAAAGAAACAATAAAAATTTATGCCAAAAACTTTTCACATATCTAGTCACCCTTGCCCATATCACTCAATCTTATTTTTACTAGAAACGACCATACCAAATATAACCCACACAAAAATAATAGTTTTGCTTCACTTGCTTCGCCTACAGTGCCAGGGGGATGGATTTAATGATCTTTTAGGCCTTTTCAATCCTTCTAATATTTGTGAAATGGCAACTGTCAATGTTGAACAAGAAATTGCTGAAATAGCACAACTTTGGGAAATGGATAATATTTCATAGGACAAGAGTCCAGAAATGGAAAGAACAACCATAAACCTCACTGCAACTCATCTCAACCGGATGCCAAGTTTACTCCTCAGCTAATAAAAACAACCAAGTTTAAGAATGCTATCTGTCAGGGAGTCAAAATCATCCATTTTGAAAATCTCAGCACCAGCTATTGTGTATGCCAAAGAGAACAATGACTCTTTCTTAGTGTACGTGTTTTTCATTTTGAGATTTACGAATGCCTGACAATTTGGCTTCTATTTACATGGGATTAAAGTACATCAGTTATGTTTGTCTAAGAGGTAATTAAGTTTTGCACTGGATACTCAGACTCTGCCTATTTGCTGATAAATAATATTATTTATGTGATAACATTTAAATAATATTATTTATGTGATAACATTTAAATAGATGCCCAGAGAAACAAGAAAATAGAAGAAATTTGTTTCAAGTTCTTTTGATAAATATTAAGCACTTAAAGCTGTCTTCTTCTTGCTTTCTACCATAAAGTCTGGATTTCTGCCCCTTATAATAGATATGTATTTTTAAATAGCAGTTCTGGAGTAGCTAGAGAGATCCCTGAGAGAAAGGAGGCCCAGAGAAGTACACCAATATCCTTTCATTTCCCTCCTAGAAATATTTAATGAATTTTTGTGCTGTGCACAAATCTGTGAAGCAACAAACAAACAAAGACAAACAAAATACCACTGAAAAGTTCAGCTTACAGCAGTCTTTCAGGGCCGAGCACATATTAACTGGGCTTTCAGACTTGCCACAGAGGAAGGGCACTAAAGAGTCCATTAGGAACCAGGAGGAGCACAGCACAGAAACAGAGTAGAACCAGAGTTAGAAGGAGATTATAAAAACTGCAACCTAATTGGCCCAGTCCTTGATTAGATTAAGATGAGCTGCCCCCCGCCCCCCCCCCCAACTCAGGCTGCCTACCAGAAGATAAGGTAGACCAATTCTCTGGAACTTCCTGAAATTTTTTGTATAATATGTCATTCAGTAAAAAATTATCTGCATACTAAAGAGTCTAGATTTTAAGAAATGGGTACGAAATTTCCAGATGATACCAACATTGGAGTTATCGGTCACAACTTTAATGTAACTGTGATTATTGTGGTCAACAAGATAGATGATAAAATAGAATGTCTCACTGGAGAATTCGAATCTATAAAGAGAATGGAAATTATAGAATACGAAATGCAATAATGGCAATTAAGAACTAGAAGATGGGGCGGGCCACGGTGGCTCAGCAGGCAGAGTTCTCACCTGCCATGCCAGAGACTCTGCAAACAAACAAACCAAAAAAGAACTAGAAGATGAGTTTGACCACAGACTGGACATAGCAGAAGAGTGATTTCATAAACTCGAAATGGGTTGGTAGAAAATATCCAGACTCAAATATGAACAGCATAAAGGATGGGAAACTTGGGAAAGGGCATAAGACATATGGGAAATGAGGGAAGGTCTAACATGTCACAGAAGGGGAGGAAAGAGAAAACATGATGGAAGCAATTTTTGAAAAGATGATATCAATTTTTTTTCCCAAAGCTGAGGAAAGACATCAACTCATAAAATCAACAAGAACCATGAACACCGAATATTATAAACACAAAGAAACCACTCCTGGACATATTATAACAAAAATTCTGAGAAAGAAAGACAAGCAAAAATTAAAAGAAGCAAGAAGAGAATAAAATATATTACCTTTAAAGGAACAACAATAAAAAATCCAGCTGATTCTTTTAAGAAACATTCCATTGCCAGTTTGCAATGTAATGATGATGTCAATGAGCTTGAAAAATGCTCACACCTAAAATTCTGTACCAATGAAAATTTTCTTTCAACAGTTTCAAAAAAACATGGACAACTCCAGACAGATAAACACTGAGATTAATTCATTGTCATTAGATCCATATTAAAAGGAAAAAATGCAGAGGTTCTTTTTTACAAGCAGAAGAAAAATGATTCCAGACAGAAATAGGAACTTGCAGGAAGGAATGATAAAGCAAGGAAAAGGTAAATATATGGGTAAAAATAAATGTGAATATTGACTAAACAAAAACAGCAATAATATTTATGAGATCTGAAATACATAGAAACTAAAAAGCAAGATGGCAAGAAAATAAAAGGTGGGGAGGGACAGAGAAATGTGCATATGAACCACTTAGCAAAATTGACCTTATGTGGGGCATAAAGCAAATCCTCCAAATTTTCAAAGAATGGAAATCATTCAGAACATGTTTTCTGATCATAATATAATAATTAACCTAAAAATCCCTCAAGGTTGAAATTAGAAATAGTATTTTTCTAACTGACCAAAGTATGAGAGAATATGTGTCAATGGAAAATAAAACATATTTCTGCTGTATAACAATAAACATATGTTTTTAAGCATATCAAAACTTGAAAGATGCAGCTAAATCTGTGCTTAGAAGAAAATTTTAGTTATGTTAAATACGCTGTATTAGAGGAGTACAAAGGATGGAAAATCAATTATCTAAATACTGTCCCAAGAAATTAGAAAAAGAACAATAGAAGAAACCCAAAGAAATTAGAAAAAAAAGAGATAGACAATGCAGAAATTAATGAACTAGAAAACAGATGAATGGAGGAAATCCATCACACCAAAAACTGATTACTTGAAAAGAATAGCAGTATTGATAAACATGTGGCAAGATTTACCAAGTAAAAAAGAAGGTACACGTTTCCAATCTCAGGAATGAACAGATGGAAAAAAGATATCACTAGAGATTTTTCAGATCATAAGAAAATATTATGAAAAACTTTGCACCAATAAATTTGAAAGTTTAAATGAAAGTAAAAATTCCTAGGAAAAAGAGTTTACTGAACTTGATATGAGAAGAAAAATAATTGATAACTCGTTATCTAATAAATTGAATCCCTAATTAAAAACCTTTCCAGGAAAGAAAACTTCTGGCCTAGATGATTTCACCTTTTTATTCTTTTGACATTCAAGGAAGAAATAAACCGTTCTTAGACACATCGCTACAGAGCATAAAGAAACAGAGGGGCATATCCAAAATCAAATTATGAGGCCAGTGTGATCATCCTATCAAAACCTGATGAGAATATTAAAAGAAATGAAAACTGCATTCCTAGTTCACTTGTAAGCATATATATAAAACTCCTAAACAACATATTAGCATATTGAATCCAGCAATATATAAACAGAACAATATATCATGACCTCAATGAGCTGCTTTCAGGACTGTGAGGTAGATTAAAATTAGAAAATTAATCAATGTAATTCACCACTCTAACAAATACTGCAGAAAAATTATATAATTTCATTGAGTTTTATGAATTTTATAAAATTCAATACTAAATAATTTTAACATATAAACCAGGGATAAAAGATAAATTTCTTAATGTGATACACAATATCTATAAAAACAAACACAACCTATAGCAAACACTGATACTTAAAACTGAAATGTTGACTGCTTTCCCCTTGGAAGTGAGAATCAGATAAGTTATTCACAACACCGCTGCTACGGAGTATAAGGCTTGTGCATTGGTAACATTTGCATCATCCTGGAACTCGTCAGAAATGCAGAATCCCAGGTCCCACCCACACCTACTGAATAAGAATTTACATTTTACCAAAATCTCCCAGTACTTCATATGCACATTGAAATTTGAGAGGCACTTCTTTACACCATTTGTATTCAACAGAGCACAGAAACCTCAAGCGATTGCATTAATAAAAAAATAAATAACATGTATAAGAAGGAAATAAAATAAAATGTCATGAGTCAGGACAACATGATAATGTATGCAGAAAATCTGATTCTATAGATAAGTTCTTAGAATTAATAACTGAATTTAGCAAAACCACTAGATGGAAGGTTGATAAGATAAAAATCAAAAAAAGTATTTCCATATACTAGTAATAATATTAAGTGAAAATTTAAAATGATCTTTAAGGAAAAAAAACAAGAAAAAAACATTCTCTTCATTGAAACCTACAAAACATTATTGAAAGACATGACAAAACAGAAGCAAATGTAAAGATACCATGTTTGTGGCTTGGAAAAATCAGTGTTGCAAAGATGCTGATTATCTCCAAACTGATAAAAAAAAATGCAATGCAATAAATTTCAGGAGACTTTGTATGTGTGTAAACTGATAAACTGATTCAAAACTTTACAGGAAATTACAAAATTTTAAGAATAATCAAAAGACACTTGAAGTTGGAAAGCTTACCCTACCAGATACCACGACTTAATAGAAAGCTATTGTATTTGAGAGTGTGGTAATCAAATGCACAAACAGATTGCCCAACTGAACAGAGTAACGTCTGAAAATACATGTAATGTACGTCTGAATTTTGATGAAATTTCCACTACAATGCGGTAAAGAAAGTATTGTCCTTCCACAAATTATATGGATAAATGGGCTATCCATAAGGGAATTAAACTTTAACTTTACCGTATTAGAAAATATGAATTACAGATGGATTGTAGACCTGAACATGGAGCCTGAAATAATAAAACTACTAGGAAAGAACACAGGAGAATATGTTCATGATCTACCTATAGGCAAAAATTTCTTAAACTGGACAGAAAATGTACCAGCCCATAAAAGAAACACTTGGAAAATTCTACTGCAATAAAATTCAGAATTTTTGTCCATCAAAAGAGCACCGCTGTGCTTGTGAGGATAATTCAATGGTAGAGTTCTCGCCTGCCCTGAGGGAGACCCGGGTTCAATTCCTGGGCCATGCACTTCCCAAACAAGCAAACAAGTAAACAAACAAACAAAAACAAACAAACGAAAACTCAACAAATGGTACTGCAATAATGGGATTCTCACATGGAAAAAGAATGAAACATGACCCCTGCCACACAGCATACTGAAAAAAAAAAAAGAAGAGCACTGTTAAGAAACAAAATTCAAGACACAAAATGGGAAATATATTTGGAATGCATATGTCTATCAAAGATCTCCTATCCAGAAGAACCCCTTAGAAAATAATATGAAATAATCAGTTATCCAATAAACAAAATGGGCCATAACATTTGAAAGTCACTTCATAAAAGAGGATATCAAATGGATGAATAGCAATTCCATTAATACCCAGAAGATCTGAAAGTAGGGACACGAAGACATTTGCACACCATTGTTCATAGTGGCATTAGTCACAATTGCCAAAAAATAGAAACAGTTCAAGAGTCCATCAAAAAAATGTGATCTATACATATGATGGAATATGCAGCAGTAAGAAGGAATGATGTCCTGAAGCATGGGACAACATGGATGAACCTTCAGAACATAATGCTGAGTGAAATAAGCCAGCCACAAAAGGGTTTGATTTCACTAATAGGAACTAACTAGAACTTGCAAACTCAGTGTCTTAAAATGTCGTATATACGGTACCTAGAGATAGACAGAAGCTAGAGAAGGGGGAGCAGTTACCTAACATGTACAAAACTGTTAACCATGTTGAACTTAAAAGTTTGGGAATGGATAAAGGTAACGGTAACTTGTTATTAGGATTGTAAGTATTAATAACCTATTGTAGGTGAATTTGATTGAAAGTGGTTATTTAAAGTCAAGGATATAAATAAGTTTATGCATGAACTACAAATGTAAAAAAATTATTAGAGGGGTACATGGGGAAAACATAGCTAGTGTAATCTATGTACTATAGTTAACAATAATATTTTAATATTCTTTCATCGACAATAACAAATTTACTACACCAATACTATGGGCCAACAATAGGGTGGGTTAAGGGAATGGAATAATTTGAGTTTTATTTTTTATTATTTCCATTCTGGAGTAATGTGAAAGTTCTAAAACTGATCATGGGGATGTATGCACAGCTGTGTGATGATGCTGTGAGTCAGTGATTGTATGCTTTGGATGATTTGTGCGGTGTGTGAATATATCTCAGCAAAACTGAAAAAAATTTTTAAATGGCAGAATAAACCTGTGAAAAGGTGCTCAACCCCACTTAGTCATCAAAAAAAATGCACATTAATACCAAAATGTGACACTACTAGAAATACACAAAAACGACTAAATTTGAAAAGATTGCCAATAGCAATTGCTCATGAGGATGGGGGAAAAAAGTCTTCATGTACTTCTGGTGGGAGTGTTAAGTGGGTCCAACAACCTCAAAAGCTGTTTGGCAGCATTTACTAAAGTTGTTGATATGCATACTCTTTGTGACCCAACAATTTATCTTCTAGATATACATCCATCATAATATATACTGTATACATCAAAAGATAAGCACAAACTACAAAACCCCTTGTGAAAAGAAATCAAAGCAGACTTAAGTAAATGTAAGGACATTCTGTGTTCATGGGTTAGGAGACTGAATATAGTTACGATATGACTCCTACACAAAGCAATTTATAGATTCGATGCAATCCCACCCAAAATTCTGATAGCGTTCTTTCCAGAAATGGAAAAGTCAGTCGTCTAATATTTATAGAAGGGTAAGGAGCCCTGAACAACCAAAGCTATCTTGAAAAAGGACAAAGTTGAAGGACTACACTTTGTAATTTTAACACTTATTACAAAGCTACAATAATCAAAACAGCATGGTACTGGCATATAGACCAATAGAATCAAGCTAAGAGTTCAGAAATAAACTCTCACATCTAAAGTCAATTGGTTTTTGACAACTCATCTGAGAAAGAATAGTCTCTTCAACAAATGGTGCTGGGAAAACTGGATGTCCATGTGCAAAAGAATGAAGGTGGACTACTATATACAAAATACTCCCTCATACTATATACAAAAATTAACTCAAAATGGATCAAAGACCTAACTTAAGAAGTAGCACTATAGAACTCCTAGAAGAAAACATAGGGAAACCTCTTCAGGACCTTCAGCAATTGTTTCTTATACTTTACACCAAAAGTATGAGTATCACAGTAATAAATAGATAATTGAGAACTTTATCAAACTTAAAAACTTTTGTGCATCAAAGGACTGATGTCATGAGAGTAAAAAGACAACCTACAAAATGAGAGAAAATATTTGGAAACCACATATCTGATAAGGGTTTATATCCAGAATGTATAAAGAAGTCCTATATCTCATCAACAAAGAAGATAAACAACCCAATTTAAAAAATAGGCAAAAGACTTGAATAGACATTTCTCCAAAGAAGATATACAAATGGCTAAAAATCACATAAAAAGATGCTCAACATCATTAGCCATTATGAAAATGCAAACCAAAACCACAATGCGATATCATTTGCATTAGGATATGTATTATTTAAAAAGTGAAAAATGACTATTGGAGAGGATATGGAGAAATAAGAATATTCACTCATTGTCGATGAGAGTGTTAAATGGTGCAGCTACTGTGGAAGAGTTTGGCAGTTCCTCAAAAAGTTAACCACAGAATTACCATATGACCTGGCAATCCCACTTCTAGGTATAGATCCCAAAGAACTGAAAGCAAGATCTCAGACAGATATTTGTACACTGACATTCATAGTTGCATTATTCTCAACTGCCAGAAGATGGGATCAACACAAATGTTCATCAACAAATGAATACATAAACAAAATATGGTACATACATGGGATGAAATATTATTCAGCTGTAAAAAAAACTGAATTCTGATGCATATGATGACAGGGATGAACCTTGAAGACATTGTGTTGTGTGAAATAAGCCAGACACCAAAGGACAAATAGTGTATAATCTCACTGATATGAAATAATTAGAATAAGCAAATTCATAGAGTCAGGAACTAGAATACAGGTTACCAGGGGACGGGATGGATAGGAAATTAATGCTCAATTGATGCAGATTTCTGTTTTGGGTCATGGAAAAATTTTGTTAAGAGATACTTGCAATGGTAGCACAACATTATGAATATAATTAACACACTGAATTATATATCTGAATGTAGTCGAAAGGTGGAAATTTTAGGTTATATAATATGATACTAGGATAAACATTTAAAAATTCATAGGGTTGGACAACTCAAATAGTGAACCTTAATGTAAACTATGGACTACAGTAAATAGTACAATTATAATAACATTCTTTTATCATTGTAACAAAGATACCACAAGAATGCAAAGTGCTGATAATGAGGAAAACTGTGTGTGTGTGTCAGGGTAGGGTACATAGGAACTCTGTATTTTCTGCAAATTTTTTTGTAAACCTAACACTTCTCTAATAAGGTAAAATAAAGACATGCGCAAGAATGTTCATAGTATTATATGTAATACCCCAAAACTGGAAACAAATCTTTTCAATAAATGGCTAACTAAATTGCAGTACATTTTTACACCGGTATATTATAAAGCACTGCAAAATAACAATATCAATGAATTACACAAGCATAGTTTTAAACAAAGGACTCCAGATAAAAAATATTCAAGCCATGCAATTCCCTTTAGATAAAATAGTCAGGCAAAACTCAAATGTTTTGATGGAAGTTAGAATATTGGTGATGTTTTTAGGGAGCAGTGACTTGGGGCCAGTTTGGAATCTTTGGGGAAGGTAATATCTGAGTGGTGTTCTACCAGTGCATTTACCTTAAAAAATCATCAATCACCAGACTAGATATTTATGATGTGTGTACCTCTTTGTGTTCATGGTTTTATTTGATTTAAAAGTTTACCTCAAAAAAGTGAGAAAGAAAAGACTCAAAAGCATGATGAATATAGCATGTTTGTAAATTTTGAAGTTTCAAATAGAATGAACTTTTAAAGTAAAAAGAGAAAAAAGTATTGGAGGGAAGCAGAGGATTAGTGCAAACTTTAGATGTCTAAGTTGTCACTCACACAGGAAAATGGCATGGCCACCCACAAATAATACATGGTAGGCCAGAGGCATCACTTGCAAATGGAAATGGATAACAAGAAAAGAGAAAAATTTAGTATAATATTGCTACTTGTCACCATTTATCAAACCTTACTATATGTCTAATTTCAAATCTCTCACTTTTAACTACCATCCTACTATGGAAGATGCTGTACCCCTTCAGTTGCATATGTCTGAAAGCCATCCCTTTGGTAAGTTCCACAGGCAAGATGTTTTAATATGCATCTATCAATCTAAACTTGGTTTGGCTAGATGAGAGATCCTGGGAGATCTAAGAGAACTCAATAGACTTTGGACATGGGCAGCACATTTGACCTTCTGGACGAGGGCTGAGACCTGAACAAAAAAGTGTGCATGTATGCCATTTAAGACTAGCAAATGCTTAATATCTAGGCTATGTAGGGAGTTTTATGGATCAAAAAACAAAGGAAAGGCAATTAAAAAGACTTAAAAATTTATACAGGTATTTCACAGAAGAGGAACCTGAAAAGTCTTTGTGAGTAATCAGGGAAAAGAAAATTAAAATTGCAATGAGGTACCATTTTTACATTTCCCAGACTGGCAAACCTTATATAGTGTGACAGTACCAAGTGTTGATGAGGGTGTGGATCAATGGCAATAATTGGTGGTCAATATAAGTTGATACAGTTACTTTGGAAATAACTTGGCATTATTGAATAAAGGTGAGGATAAGCAATTTCACTCTGACTTTTATACCATAGAGAAACCAGGATTGAGAGTCTTCCTCTTTCTCTCCATGGCCAGACGACAACTATCAGAGAACTGATGACAGGATTCTTTAATAAAAGCTTAAAACAATAAGCAACCCCCACAAAAAACAAAAAACAATAAACAACCCAAAATTCACCATTAGGGAAATGGACAAATATATTTTAAGTATATATCTATATGTAGTAACTATATACAAATACATTTATAAAATGCAATGCTATAAAAATAAACAAATTCTGATTACTCATATCAGCATTTTCACAAACCTAATATTGAG
This sequence comes from Myrmecophaga tridactyla, assembly GCA_004026745.1. Taxonomy (NCBI): domain Eukaryota; kingdom Metazoa; phylum Chordata; class Mammalia; order Pilosa; family Myrmecophagidae; genus Myrmecophaga; species Myrmecophaga tridactyla. The sequence continues at coordinate 17,489 of PVIY010002905.1, forward strand.
CAAAAATAACAAATGGAAAAACACTACATATACATAAATTCAAAAACTTACAAAAAGCCAATATATGATTTAGAGATATCTACAGGTACAGTAACATATAAAGAAAAGTACAGAAGTATATAAGTAAATTTTGTGTTTGCTTATATAGTGTGTAAAACAAAATATATTTATAAACACAAAATTTAGGATTATGACTCTCTGTGGGGGGAAAGAGTAGGTAGGTACTTTTACAGAAGTACACAAGAAGTATGTGCTGGTTTAAAGCTATTACGTACCCCAGAAAAGCCAGTGTCCTTTTTCCTGATCCAATCTCATAGGGGAAGCCATGTTTCTTTTAATCCTAATTCGATATTGTGGGGTGAAAGCTTTAATTGTATTGTTTCCATGGAGATGTGACTCACCCAGTTGTGGGTATGGCTTTTTGATTAGATGGAAATGTGGCTCCACCCATTCAAAGTGGGTCTTGATTACTTTATTAAGTCTTTTAAAAGGGGAAACATTTTGGAGAAACCTCAGATGCAGATGCTTGGGGAACAGTTGTTACAGAGCTGACAGGGCTGACACAGCCAGAGACCTCTGGAGATGCAGGGCCCAGGAGACATTGCCATATGCCTTCCCATGAGATGCTAAGCAAGCCAGAACCTGCAGAGAGCAAAGAGAAGCCAAAAGATGAAACTCAGCCCTGGAGAAGTGAAGTGAGGAAACCCCACTGGAAACAGAGGCTGAAAACAATGGAGCCCAGGACCAAGGGGCCAGCAGATGTCAGCCATGTGCCTTCCCAGCTAACAGAGGTATTCCAGATGGTATCAGGCTTTCTTGAATGAAGGTAACCTCTTTTTGGACATTTTCATGGCCTTAGAACTGTAAATTTGCAACTTAATAAATTCACTTTCTTAAAAGCTGTTCCATTTCTGGTATATTGCTGTACAGCAGCTTTAACAACTGAAACAGATTTTGGTACCAGAGAAGTAGAGTGCTGCTGTGGTTTGCAAATACCAAACATGTTGGTAAAGGTTTTTATATGGATAAGGGGAAGATTCTGGAAGATTCTTCTCTGGAGAGAAGGCCTAGAATGCTTTGAAGAGACTGTTAGTAGAAATGTGAGCTCTAATGATACCTCAACAAGGCTTTTGACAGAAATGAGGAACGTGTCATTGCAAAGTGGAAGGAAGTTGATTCTTGTTTTAAAATGGCAGGTAATTTTGCCAAATTGAGCAGTGCTGTTGGATGGAAGTTAAAATTTAAAAGTGGTGAGCTGGGGTACTTAGCTGAAGAAATTTTCAAACTAAATATGAAAGGGGAGACTGGCTGCTCCTTTCAGCTTATGGTAAAATGCAATAGGAAAGAGATAAATTGAGACCTGAATAAAGAAAACAGAAAATTCTGGGCTTCCAGAGAGTGAGACCTCAGTAAACAGGGCCCCACATGAGGATTTAGCAAAATATGGAACCAGTCAGCCATTACAGGGCAAGCTAGGACTGGAGATGGAGTTACCCAGAAAGGGTTTGTTGAAAGTCCTATTGTCTGATGGGTATGATCCCAGTATACTGCATGGAAAACCAACAAGACTATTGCAGAATCTGTATAAACAGAATTACTGCCAGTCTGGACTAAAATGAACAGAAAAGGGACAAATTGAAGGAAAAATTACTTCAGAGGCAGAACCATGGAAGCTAATGTCTGGAGCAAGAAATCTCAAGCAATGATAGTGGACCCATCCATGCACTTGGAGAGGGTGTGTTTGCCTTAGAAGCAGAGGGCTGGCTGTGTTTTTCATTGCTTAGGAAGAGTTTCAGTGCCCCAGGCCTTGGAGAGGGCAGAGCACATAAACCTGGGATTGGAAGGAGCCCCATTGTTCTGAGGATGTTGATCGTGTGCCCCTGAGAGCTGGGTGCTGCCCCAATGCTTGAAGAGGGTGGAGCTGAAAGAAAGGTGGTTCTCCCAATGAACCCCAGCCTTGGGATCCTCACCCAAGCATTTGGACAGAAGTGGGCCACTGAGAAGTCCCTTGGAAAGGGTAGAACTGCTGCTTGCTAAATCCCCAAGGATGAATGACTCTCAGACTTTGAAATCTAGTGGAGTTTGTCCTACATGTTTTTGGAACTGCTTGGGTCCAGTGATCCCTGTGTACCTTTCAATTTTTCCCTATGGCAATGGAAACGTATCCTATGACTGTCCCTCCTTTGTATATTGGCAGCAGATAACTTGTTCTGAGTTTCACAGGTCCAGAGCAAAAGAAGAATGTTTTGCCTTAGGGCAGACCATGCCTGTAACTGTCTTTGATGAGATTTTTTTGACTTTGTATGTTATCTGTATTGTTACTGATATGGTTTAAGGCTTTTATGCTATTGTGATGGAATGAGTGTAGTTTGTATATAGAAAGAACATGCCTTTTGGGGTTTCAGAGGGTGGAATGTGCTGGTTTGAAGCTGTTATGTACCTCAGAAAAGCCATGCCCTTTTCCTGATTCAATTTTGTGGGGGTAGGCATGCATCTCTTAATCTCGATTCAATATTTTGGATGGAAACTTTGATTGGATTGTTTCCATGGAGATGTGACACATCCAGTTGTGGGTGCAACCTTCTGGTTAGATTACTTCCAATGACATGTGACACACTCAACTGTGGGTGTGGCTTTTTGATTAGGTGGAAATGTGACCTCACCCATTTAAGGTGATTAGTTTACTAGAGTCCTTTAAAAAGGGAAATATTTTGGAGAAACCTCAGATGCAGACATTTATATGCTTAGAGAGCTGACAGAGCCCACACGAGACCCAGATGTTTAGAGGTGCAGGGCCCTGCAGACATTGCCATGTGCCTTCCCATGAGATGCTAAGCAAGCCAGAACCTGCAGAGAGCCAAGGGAAGCCAATAGATGAAACTCAGCCCTGGAGAAGCAAAGTGAGGAACCCCCAAAGGAAAGGAAACAAGGCTGAAAGCAATAGAATCCAGGAGCAAGAGATCAGCAGATACCAGCCAGGTGCCTTCCCAGCTGACAGAGGTGTTCCTGATGGCATTAGCTTTTCTTGAGTGAAGGTAACTGCTTGTTGTTGCCTTAATTTGGACATTTTCATGGCTTAGGGCAGTAAACTTACAACTTGATAAATTCCCTTTTTATAAGCTGTTCCACTTCTGGTATATTGCATTCTGGCAGTTTTAGCAAACCAATACAGGGTACCAGGAGATTTTATATCCTAAGTTATATGGTTGGCAAATAGTTGTCCTGTTGCTTTGTATATGCTTGTTTTATAGAATTTCACATGGTATGTAACATTTTATAATTTATTTTGACAGTAAAGAATGAAAAATCACAAAAAGGGTAAATTCGGAGTATGATATGTGCATAGTATCTAAACACATATGAATTTATAGAAAAATGAGAAAGGAAGGGGAGGAGGGAGGGAGGAAAGAAGGAGAGGAAGAGAAAAAAAGAGAAGAGGAGAGAGTGAGGGAAGGAGAGAATAAAAGATCTTCAGCTATCAGTTTGTCTTTAACTAGTGCCTCTTTTATCTCCTTTCCTTGACAGTCAAATCCATTAAAAAAGAAGTCTGCAACTGCGCTGCCCAAAACAGTAGCACTAGCCTTGTGTGGACATGGAACATTTGAAATGTGGCTAGTCTGAATTAAGATGTGCTATAAATACAAAATGTAAATGAGATTTTAAATAATTGCTATGAGAAAATGTAAATTCTCAAAAATATTTTTATGATGATTACATATTGACATGATAATATTTTGGATATATTGGTTAAATAAAAGGTATTAAAATCAATTTAATTTATTTTTTTTTACTTTTCTAATGTAGCGCCTATAAAATTGAAAAATATATATGTGGCTCACATTATAGTTCTATCAGACAGTGCCAGTCTAGAAACATTTTCTCCCATTTAATTAATTTTTCAACTCATATTGCTCACTGCACTAGTGAAGGTAATGAGCAATCCAGTAATTGCCAGTTCCAAAACGCTTTTGTAATACTTTTCGAATTATTTGATTTCTTCTGATCAAATTTTTATTAATACACCCAACGAACATTTATTGAGGACCCACTTAATGTGTGTGTTTTTATAGATGCTCATCTTGACCTGCCTTTATATGTGGATGACTCCCAAATCTGTATTTTCCATTCCTGCTACGCTTCTGGGTCCTGGAGGTATATATGCAGCTAACTGCTGGACAATTATGCCAATAGTTAACAAATACAGAACATCTTTTTTCCTAATGCAAGGGTTAAAAAATGCATCTATGGGAATAATGTGATCTTTTTAGAAATACAAATTCTCAGACCCTGCCCCATACCTACTGGATGAGAAACTCTGGAGGTGGGCAGAGTAATCTGTTTTAACAAGTCCTCCAAGGGGATCCTGAGACTTGCTTTAAGTTTGAGAGCCATTGGCTTGGACTATTCACTTTCCCCTTCATCATCCATCTGTCATCAGTTACAAACTTCTGTAACTCTCCCTTCCCTTCTAGCTCTGGCTCTCTCCCTTCCTGGTACATAGTTCTGCAATAGTATCCAAATGCTTCCCCATATCCAGTCTTCTACACAGTACCGCCCCAAGTGTTTCTCCCACTGCCGCCAGTGTACCATTCGGAAATTCAAATTTGATCATATCATCCTCTTCAAAATCTTTTGAATGGTTGCTCATTTCTTCTAGGAATAAAGTTTCAAATCTCCGATATGTTCTGTGTTTGGACTATCTCCAGTTTTATCCTGGGCTAAAATTTTAGAGTCAAGTAGACATAATTTTCCATTTTAGCTCTGCTTTTTTATTTAACTGCGTTTCTTACCTTCACAAGGCATCTGACCTCTCTGAGTCTCAGTCCCCCCTTCTACAAAGTAGGGAGAATGACAAAATCTACCTTATACACAGGCCTTTTAAGCACTTTAAAATACTCTATGAAAAGTGGTTAGCACAACCAGTAGCATATTTTAATCTATGCTACCAATGTTCAGAAACAGAATTATTATAGAAACATATTTTCCATTTTCTTTCACGCAATTTGCTCCATCTATAGCACACCACTTGAAGTTTCCTTACATTGCAGTCTCTCTCCTCCATACACATCTCTTCCTTCGCCTAGACTGCTCCCTCTGTCCAAGACAAAGTCCCACGCCCTCCCACTCAGAGCAACCCAGGGATTTCTCAAGAATCAGCCTCAGGGTCACCCCTCCTCTCACTTCTCTCATTCTCCGTGTCAAATGCACCACCACTTCTGGGCACCTACTTCTTTCAGAGCCCATATTACAATGGACCATGTACCAAACTGAGGAGGAGTCATTTCTGGGAGTTGAGATTTATGGTGATTTTTAGTTACTTTGATAACATTTTTTGAGTTCTCCAATTAAAACATATCTCCTTCTACAGTCAGAGAAAAAGTTACATTAAAACTCTGAACATTAGCAGGGGTGCAAGGGTAGTTCAGTGGTAGAATTCTCGCTTGCCATGTGGGAAACTTGGGTTCGATTCCCGGCCCATGCACTTCCCCAAAAAACAAACAAACAGGCAAACAAACAAAAAAAGCAACCAAACAAAAAAAATTCAAGTGATGCTGCAATATTCACATGGAAAAATAATGAAATGTGACCCTGCCATATAACATATAAAAAAAAAACTCTGAACATTATCATTGCAGATAAGTATCCCCATGAAAAGGGATTAATTCAAAGAGTTGGTTTTTACTGAACTAACAAAAAGGATCTATTTTAATGTTCAGAAAAATTTAATTTGGAGCTTAGCAAGTAATGATATAAAAGCAACATATATCTTATTTTACCATATAGTGAAATAAATTATTGCCAATATAATTGAAATGATGAACATCCCATCAAAGGTTATGTTTCATGACCAAGGTTATGCTGGCACAGCCCAAGATGAAGATGGGGCTTCATGGGGCTTTACCCATGGTGAAGGCAGTCCGTGCAGGGCACTTTTATGACAACCCAAACTGATGACAAGTGCATCTTCTTAATGGGGATGTTAATCTGTCCTAAAATAGTCATCGGTTTGATGAGACTGAGAACCAGGACTTCATAGCCATCTGATTTTTTGTTGTTGTTGTTACTTAAACAACAGAAATTCCTTGGCTCATGGGTTTAGAGAACATAAGTTCAAATCAAGGTGTTGGCCAGCAGGCTTGCTTCCTCCTGGGTCTGGGCAGCAATCCTTGGGTTCTTTGACTTTCGCATCATGTAACCATGTCCTCTTCTTTCTCTTCTGGTTCTTACTGACTTTCAGGGGCTGGATCCTCCCTCTCACTTTCTCTTATTATGTCTGAGTCTCTTCTGCTTAGAAAGGTCTCCAGCAATCTTTCCTTGCTTTCTTGAAAAATTGTAGGATTCTTTCTTTCCATGAGTTACTCTGGGACAGATGATATGTCATCTAAAAGAGATGTTCTTCTATGGGATGTCCACTGCCTTTTTAATTTTACAGCTCCAAGTCCCTAGGTCATGACAAGAAGTCTTGAGATTTATAGATACTTGAAAGAAAATTCCCATTGCTGGTAGAGCTCCCATGCCAGTGAGTGGCACCCGTGCATGCACATTTAGGCAGTGCCTTCTACTCTAGGAGAGATGGAAACTCTTGCTGGTGCAGCAGCAGAAGGTTTCCACTGGCCAGCTGGGGGGGAAGTGCTCCTGCAGGGCCTTCATCCTCCAGAAAGACCGAGTGGTGCACACAGAGGCTCGCCAAGGCCATCTGACTTTGATGCACCACTTTACCTTATCAGAAGTTATATGAGCATCAGTGTTGAAGAAATGTCACTCTGTCCACCCTGGTCATCATTGAAGTGGGATCATGGTAACTCTCCATCTGCCACGATGATGGTTCTCCAATTTCAATGTGCTTTAGAATGATCTGGGAGGATGATTTAAAAGATTCAGGTTTAACAAACATCCAGGGAGATTCTTTTTCATGATGGCTTCTGGAACACCCCCCTCCCCTTGGGAAATCTTGTACTTGTGTAACTTGGAAATAAGCCTAGGAAATATTGTACCTCTGCTGGTTAAAACCTTATTAGCTGAAGGGAGAAGGGTACTGTGTATACTAAGGCTACTGTAATATATATATATATATATTTTTTTTTTTTTAACATGGGCAGGCACCAGGAATCGAACCCGGGTCCTCAGGCACAGCAGGCAAGCGTTCTTACCTGCTGAGCCACCGTGGCCTGCCCTGTAATATATTTTTATGATTCTTATTGTTTTAGTCTAATTTTGATTCCTTAGGTATTACTGTATCTGTGCTATGGGAAATAGAGTGTGACTGATTCCACGATTCTTAGAATGCTGTCCTGAAAGCATTTTAGTCTACACACGCACACGCCTACACACTTATATCTTTTAAATTATTCTAGGGTAGTAAAACCATATAATTAGGCTCCCTATTTAGGGAAAGGATGAACCTGTTAAAACAAAGAGGCCTTCTTTAAGGAAGATATCAATTTATTTTTTCTCCAATCATACGAAGTGAGCCAGCCAGGTTTATGGGACAGCACTGCTCTAACAAGTCCTGTCGGGATCCAAGTCCCTTGCAGTTTGAGGTTGGTGCTCAGTGTGAGGGGCACCTTCTCTTTAGCTTACAGAAGGGGAAAAGAAAACCAATTTTCTTTTAAGCAAAGGAAGCTGCTAAATTTGTTGCAGGGCTACCCCTAGTCACAAGGAAGGCTGGAAGTGTAGTTTCTATCTGGGTTGCCATAGCTGAGATTTAACTCTGTTGCTATGAACAAATGGGAAAAAGGAGAAGAATTTTGAAAGACAACTCTTCCACGGGTTCATGAATAATACAGTCAGCGTCTGTCTAACAAATGACAGCAAATGACGGGGAAAATGGAGAGACTCAAATTGTGAAGTTAACAGCCTTGCATTAGGCCTATCGCTAGCAGTGACTTTCTCTTTCTTTTTCATTCCTCTTCAACAGGAAAAACTTGAAAGGATTTAGTGGTAAGTTCTCTGCCAAGCTTCCTGTCCTTCCACCAACAATGGTGTCTGTCCTGAACTTCATGGTATATGACCTAATATTGAATTACAGTAGCATTTACTTAATAGAAAATCCTTTGGAATACACAAATATTTTATAACATGACTGATCAAAATGTCAACTTCTTCCATATTGGTTTTGCTTAAAATAAAATGTAAGTCATTTGAAATAGGGTGCTGTTAATGAATTAGCAATCAGAGATGGTAGTTGGTCAGAGATAATAAATAATTGAGCCTGTCTATCAGTTAGGATCAGGCTCTAAAGGCAATAACAATAACCCCAAATAATTGTGCCTTTAATTAAAGCCAGGAATTTGTTTACTTTGATGCAAAAGAAGTCTGGAGCCAGGTGTCTGGTTTTGGTATGACAGCTTCACAATCATCAGGAGCACAGGCTCTTTTATCTTCACACCTCACCATTGCACAGGGATGAGTTCAGCCTTCAAAATCACTTCGTGTTCACAGCATGACCTCTCAATCTCACTCCAGGTGGGAAGAAAGATAAAGGGGACCAAAGACTGAAGTGCCCCTTGTACCCCAGCTCACTCAGGACACATTCCCCAGTGTCCTCACCAAGGCTAATATCTCATGGGCTAATATGTCTCCAAGGCAGGCATTTAAAAATGTAATTTTGTTTTTGGCTGGTTTTATCATTGTCCTGACATGCAGTAGGTCTCTTAATAAGAAAAAAAGGAGAATGACTAAGAATCCAGCCATCTGTGATTCTCCTGTCCTTGGTCACACCTTTGCTGTGAAAACCATAAACAAGTTGCATGCACAGAGAACAAAAGACGGCAAGTGAACTCTTAATCACTATATTGGTTGGGGGCCCCAGAAGCACAGTACAGAATTTCAGTGATAAACCTTTGGCCCAGTGTTCAGCGGCTGTACTTGAGCTCAGCCATCACGAATGCCTGAGAATGGAAGGAGGATACATTAGTTAGGGTTCTCCGAGAAGCAGCCCCTGAGAAAAGATAAATGTGAAAGAGATTTATTGGGAAAAGCACCTGGGAAAGAATAAAGGAGAGGGGGTTAAAAGAAGCAAGGATTGCTGTAAGCATTACTCCTGAGAAGAGGAAGGAACAGGAAGTAGGGTTAGATAAGCAGAGTCTCAAGACCGCAGCACAGTTATAAAAAGGCTTTGTCCGGGAAGAGCGGGGTTCTTGAGCTAAAGTTACCCGACAGAGATAACTTTATCTTGCAGCTATGGGCCCTGTCCTAGCATTCCTGCTCTGCCCAGTCTCAGGCTGAGAGGAGCCGTGATGAATTCAGAACCCAGCAAAAGGAACTGACTGTCCCTTCGTTGTGCTCCCTTTAGCAGTTGACGTGAGTGGCATTTTTTGATAGCTACCATACATTGACTTAAGACCTGCTTAGCCCACTCCATGCTCCAACAGGGGTCAGAAATGAGCTGGAAGCATTGGTAGGGTGGGAGATTAAATAACAGCTGCATTTTTTTTTTTTTTAATTCAGGTAGTAGAAAAAACCTAACACAGTATCATCAGGTCTTTTCAGACACAGCAAAGAAGTCCTTACGCCAGGCAATCCCATGTGAAAGTAAGTGCAGCCAAATGGGAGATACATGGGAAGCTAAATAAAAAGGATAACTTGGCAGGGAAATCAGGCTCAAGCACACCCACATTCTTCAAGCAGTGGGAGAGAGTCAAAAAGGGGTCGAGAGAAAAGAAGCAGGAAGATTGCTTTCCCTTGGGAGTGCTTTCAACCCTTGTTACTATTCAAGCAGAATAGAAGCAAATTAGATCCAAGAGTCCACATACATGTACTGTGACTTCACACTTCCATTTAATGAAATAGATCATTTACTTATATTTTTAGATTGCCAATTTATTGGTCATCTATTGCTGCGTAACAAATTACACCAAGATTTAGCATTCTGAATGACAAAATGTATTGTCTCAAACAGTTTCTCAAGATCAAAAGATCAAGAAACTCCCGAGGGCTTAGCTGGTTGGTTGTCACTCAGTGTTCTTCCTGAGATTGCAGTTAAGTTGTCGGCCAGAGCTGACATTCGAAAGGGTTGGAGAATCTGCTCCTGCCCAGGCTCTCTCTCGAGTCTGTGTATAGAAGGCTCCAGTTACTTTCCACATGGGCTTTTTTCAGTAAAGAAGCCCACAACATAACATAACATGGCAACCGACTTTCTCCAGAGTGAGTGATTTGAGAAAGAAAAAGAGCTAAAGACAGAAGCTAGGTTTTTTTTTTCATTTGTCTGTTTGTTTTTGTTTTAAACCAATATTGGAAGTGACATTCCAGTTCTTGGCCCTATTCTAATGCTCAGAAGCAAAGCATTAAGTCCAGCCCAGCTTCAAGGAGAAGTGCATTAGCTACCACCTCTTGAGAGGAGTCTCAAAGAATTTGTAGACATATATGTAAAATCACCGCAGCCATACATTCACATGTTTCAAAATTCAAAATATATGAAAAGTTCCCTAGGCCTTCCAGTTCTCTTTCTTATTCTTATATATTCTAGAGATAGTCTCTGAAGTTACAGGGAAATACTGGGGCTGGTTTAATTCCTCCTGTGGATAGAGTATACCCAGTAACTATCCACAGTAACTCTCACCTAATCTGTTTTCTTAGTTTTGATCAATTCCGAGCATCATTCCTTTTTATGTGTAGGTTGTAGGGAAAGGAGTGGAGAATGATCTTTCCATTCCTTCCCCAAGAAAACCTTGCCAACTTTGACCCACTTATAATTGTAGTATATGTCTTTTTAAAACATTGGTTTAACAAAAGCTCCTTAATTGTAGCTATTTTTCCCCCTTTGGAACATTCTTTGTGGCTTTCTCTCACCATTAGCCAGTGCCTTAAGCTGTTACTAGAAAGAACTAAATTGAGTTGCTTTTGTTATTAGCTGCAGTTTGTGAGTCAGATTACTGCTTCTAAAACAATTATAGAAGCAGGCTATTATTTTAAATAGAAATTTGAGTATATTTAGAAGAAAATGAACGATGTATTTTCTTCTGGTTGCCCTGCTTTCCAATCTCATTTCAAAGATGAAAAGAGTGAAAAGATTGCAAAGAGAGAGGGAGGGTAAAAAAAATTAAAAAAAAGATGGATTAAAAGTAGGAGAAAGAGCTAGAGATTGAAAGATGTGGGGACAAGGATTTAAAAGGAGCATGACAGTGCTCAAAGATTGGTCAAATGACATTTTAAATTTCAAAGAACATACAGTTAAATTATTTTATTATCTTGAGATTTTCCCAAAATGATAGGATTTGCACTGACATGCTATGCCAATCCATATTATCCTTAAGAGAGCAATTCTGAATAGCTTCATTCTTTTAAAGATATGTAATACATTCTGTGACTATTCCTGGGGAAATGATGCAGTATAATAAAATCATTGTTTGCATGTGTGTTTGTCCCAGATATGTCACACATGGTTTTGATGCCCAGTTGTTGTTTCTTAATGAAATCTAAGCTAAAGCTAAAACCCTGAGCATTTTTTTCTTCGACTTAATTTATAGCTGGCTAATAAGAGATTGCTTTTTCCCCCTAGGGTTCTAACATTTGAACATTGTGGATATGTTCCTTGAGTCACAAATACTCAGAAAGATTTCATGTAAGTAATAATTCTGAAGAAATCATATTTTAGCTGTTGTTTTGCCAAAGTACTATTCCAATTTAAGCCACCTTGTATCTTTTTTGGAAGTAGGTAGGGCATAATTAAATTTGTGAGTAATTAGTTTAGAATTTTACAGATTTTAATAGACAAGCTAAGAAAATTGTCATCAGTGCCTCATTATGATAGCAGTTTCAAAAGAATTTTATGTATGCAAGAAGTCCTAGAGCGTTGGGTATAGGTGAGAATGTTTCTTTTTAAGAATAATTTGAAAGCAACCATTTCTTAACCTTTCAATCAGATTTTTACTCTGGTTCATTTTGGAATAATTTTAAAAGTTAAACGATAACTTTATACAATTAAGTATAATTAAGCAATAGCTGCAGAGTCAAAATGCAAAATTAACCAATTATTCTCAGAATTTCATCAGTGTGAAATGCCAATATTTCACTAACATCCATTCCAGAGTGTTTTTTTTTTTTCCTAAGGCACAGTTAATTATAAGTACTCTGTCAGAGTTTACCAGGATGCTATGACAAATACAACACAGTGGATTAGTTTAAACAATGGGAATTTATTAGCTCACAGTTTTGGAGGCCAGAGTTAAATTAAGGTGTTGGTAGAATGCTTGCTTCCACCTGAGATTGGTAGGGTTCTGGTTGGGCAGCAATCTTTGGATTCCTTGGCTTTCCTGTCACTTGGCCAGGTCCTCTCCTTTCTCTTTGGGGTTCCTACTGACTTCTGGCTCCTCTCCATGTCTTTTTGTTACTAGATCTAAATTTCTTCTGCTTGTAAAAGACTCCGAAAGATCTAATTTGGATTAAGATCTAACATCACTAATTTGGGCCACACCTAAGTTAAACAATGTCTTCAAGAGATCCTACCTACAATTGGTTAACACCCATAGTAATATGGACTCAGAGTAAGAGCATGTCTAAATTGGGAATGCATAATTCAATCTACCACATATTCCAAGTTCAAAAACTCCCAATGTCTCACCTCTTCCCTACCCTGGCATTCTTGGTGCGCCATGCTCTGATCTGAACCTATTTCTCCAGCCTCAGTTTTCAAAACCCCACTGTCCCACTATGTTCCAGACAAAGTCTGGGGTCTGGGGTTGCAGACCATAGGGAGCAAAATTGTTCTGTGACCCCTTATGTTTTACTGCTCTCTCAGGCTGCCTAACCCTGCAGGGAAGCAATGGCTGAGCTGTTTTACTCTTCTTTTTCTGAACTGCTATAAGATAGGTCCTAGCCCAACAGAGGTGAATGTACCTAGGATATGACTAAGTGAGTATTTGACCTAATTCTGATGTTAGATATTGGAAGGATCTAAGCATGCTCTAACTGTGGGGATAAGATATCCAGTGGTCCCAAGTACAACTAGAGACCTTTATTGTGCCAGTGCTGGGTGGTGGGTGATAAATGCCAGTGCTGCCCAGAGTCCACCAAAAGGTGATAATATTACCTGATGAGATCTCTAAGGAACCATCTTCAGAATAGAAATTGAAGGTCAAATTTGCAGGTTCACTTCTGCTGTATCTTGTGAAAATTAACTTTTATTATTGCAAGCGGTACCCAAGCTAAAAAAGATATTATAATACATTTCAGATGACAGGCTAGTCTACATAAGCTATTATTATAACTTATTTCTTGGAGTGGGATTGGAAAATAACATGACCTACCCCCACACTGCTACTCCCATATTCCATAAATTCTCTGAAGACTCGGAAAGCCTGAAAGGACTTTGCCCTCATTCAATTAACCCAGTGATTCTAGGAGTCACAAGTACCAAAAGGTATTCCTGAGTATACTCAAAGCTTAAAGGGCCTTTGACGTTGGCCTACATTCCTTGTCTTTGGTAATCATTCAGCCCAATCACTGTCTTCATTCTCTCCAGCTTCATGATCTTTTACTATTAACAGAAAGAGTATTGAGTTTTATAATTATATGTGTAGGAAACAACCAAGTATCCCAGGACAGGGGGCATATATTGGTGGTGAATACAGATGTTTAGATCAGTTTTAATTTGAATGCTTTTAGGAATTAATGTAGAGCATTCCTCTTTAGTTCTCCACAGTGCCCCATATACCCGACTGAGTTATGAACAAGCAACTAAACATATTCCCATTTGCCTGCCTGGCAATGGAGGCGTTTAAATTTATGGACACTGTTGTAGAAATTGGCAGCATAGTTCTATGAATCGAATGAAAATATAGATTTGAACCTAATACTCCTATTTCCATTATTAATGAAAATATCACAGAGGTAGCTATCCCTAATAGTGAGCATCAGAAAATACTCTTATCCTGAGTTCCTGAAATATAAGATGAGCCACTGAGGGTGTGGGTAGCCAGAGAAAAAACCAAAACAGAAAATTAAGCATTATATTCGCATTACTCTGTGTTAGAAGTTTATAGTAAATTGGTAAGAAAGGAGAGGAGAAAGAATTGAGGGGTGGATGAAGAAGTTTTAAAAATACAGTTTCTTATTCTAATATTTAATAAAAGCCATTTATGTCTTTGCAATGTTGCTTACCAAACCTTCAGTTAAATCTGTCTTGAAGAAAAACATATTCTGTGTGTGTGTTGGGGGTGGGGGGTGGGGGGTGGTGTCCTTCCAGAAACTGATGCCATGGCAACATTCCATTTCCGGGTTGATAAGGCACAGAGTCGAAGTGGCTCCAACAGGATAGAGTAATAATCGGGAAACTGAAATAATTCAGCAGAAGCAGAAGCTTGAGGCCAGAAGGGAAAGGAAACCCCTTAGAAATTCCCGTTAATATTTGGGAGTAAAAAGACTTGTTTGGGTTCTAAGATGGAGTCTTTAACCAACCAACATGTCATGAGGCAGGAAAACCTGCCTGACATCTAGGTTAGACATAGGTTCTTTAGAATATTGGTTCTCAATGAAAACAGCACAACACTTAAGGAAGAATTTTAAAAATTTGTGGGGACCTTTTTGTGTTACAGTAATAGGGGATGCTGCTGGCATCCCTACACAAAGAATCGTCTCTCAGCCCTCATAATTTCCACAAGTATGACTGGAGCTTCAAATAGTTAAAATCAATCAATCAAACAATGTAAGTATGTATTATATTTATGATAAATTTTATATTTATATGAGCATGCACAGATTTTTCTAAACCTACAAACTAAATCACTCTCTACACATTTAGAGATTACTTTTTGCACTATTTGAATAAACATTGAAATTACCCAGAATGTGACTATTCTATAAATAGAAGGAACAACTGCTTTGTTTTGTTTGGAGTGTTACCAAAAGGTGTTCACTATTTTAGAAAATCATGCCCCTGTAGAAAAGTCACTTGTGGCATATGATTAGTACAGTGCATCTGTATCAATGCACAAGATGATTCTGTGCTTTGAGATGAGCATCTGACTGCATTTTCATGTCTTCTAGTGTGGCCGTGCTGGGCATTTACATATTGAAATAGGATTATTTCCCTTTGATGTCTGCTTGATAATATAATTAGGGAAATGTTTTGCTCTTCTAGAAGCAATATAGAAACACCTTATACATGTGAGTTATGTTATTTATTACGGGATCATCATGAAATATTTTTTATAAAAAGATGTGGGGGGCAGGCCACGGTGGCTCAGCAGGCAGAATTCTGCCCTGCCATGTTGGAGACTTGGGTTTGATTCCTGGTGCCTACACGTGCCAAAAAAAGAAAAAAGCCATGAAGCGAGGTTACTAGTTACCCACCCAAATCCAGTTTGTTTTCAGCCCGCCTAGCACACAAATGGGCTACATTCCCCAGACTCCCTTGCAGTGAGGGGCAGCCATGTGGCAGAGTTCCTGACAATGGAATGTGAACAACAGTGATGAGCAATGCTTCCAGACGTGGCCTGTGAAAACCATCCCCATGTGAGACCTTCTTCCTGACAGGAATGGAAACAAAAAACCACCAGCACAACCTGGCAGCTGTGTGTTGAAGATTATAGAGCACGTGTTGGCCATAGTTTCTGAAGACTAGAAGAGAAATGCCCCATATACCTGTTGACACATTCAGTACCATTAATTGAACAAGTAACATACTCTCACTGTTTTTGAACCATTACATAATTTGGGGTCTGTTTGATACAGCAGTTACACGATCCTAAATCAGGAAGGATTGGGTATGATATGGTTTAGACCCACTTCTCTGGTATACATATCATGAAACAGGTATACGTAGCATTATGTCTGAATTTTTCATTCTGTGTGTTTTCCTTCAATATCTTATGTACTGGTCCTGAGCTATTTGCCTTCCATTTCTAGCCCATCTCAGTCTGCTTCTGCTTCTCAGGAAGGCTGAACTTGTTGGGGTGCAGTTTTCCAGGTTTCAGCTCCACTTGGCTTCTGGCTAGGTTCAGGTATGTGGGTAGGGCCTGGAGGTTGGGGATGTGGTGGGAATTGGAGGTAGGAGAGGGAAGAAGCCAAAGTACTCTCTCTCCCTTCTCTGTTCCTGATGCAGGTGATGTTCTGGCAGCAACTCTACCTTTTCCTTGGCTTAAGCCCCCTCTGTTCAGATGCACCTTAGCTCTGGCCTCTGCAAGCTCCTTAACTCATGGACTCTGGGAATGCTGCCTTTTCCCTTTAGTCACTCCAGTTTAGAGGATAGCAGATTCCTACTGTTGGTAATCTCTGAGTTGCCTCACTGCTGGCTTCTCTTTGGGTTTGGCTTCTTAACTTCTTCTACAGCAGCATAATCCGTTCTGTGCATTAAATTTCTTCTATTGTAAATACTTAGAATAGTTTCTGTTTTCTTGATTTGATTCTGACATATCACTTCTTATCCTTTTTTCTTCAAAACCTTGCTTACCATTTAATAGTAGAAGCTAAATACTCATGAACCACATTTTCCTACATGCATCTGATTTTTTAATGTTATGTAAATCTATAGAAAGTTATCCACTGTATGATTTTCTTTAGAAATAGCCTTTCTTTCAACTGTCGTGAAGCTAGGTTGTAAACTTCCCAATTGCATGGAAAACAACTGATTCTTTGCTAACTCCCTGTTACCTATATAATATAATGCAATAAACAATTCCATATACAATGTTTATTGCATGGTTGCTGTTGATCACTGACTGTTATTTACAAATGCCATTTACCACATTTCTATCATTAAAATTATCTTCAAATCTGAAGAGGTAATGTTAATATCATCAGGCACTTCTCAACTGATTGAGAAATGGATTCAGTCCAAAAGTTTGATTGAAATAGAGTTACCTAACACTTGGAATTCATTTTCCTATAGCAGCCTGTTCTCATTTTAGAAGTTGGAGGGATACAGTGACAGGTTGTTCTTGGAAAAAAGAGATAGGAAAGTCCTTTAGGCATCAATGACTTAGAATAGTCATATGTTTTAGAGCCAGAACTGAAAATATTACTAGAGCCGTAAGTAGTCTCCTGTCAGATGCAGTGAAAAATTCTTCCTAGGCATTGTTTATATTTTAACAAGTAGTAAAAAAAGAGTATTTGTCTAGAAAAAAATCCTTTCCCTTGGTTTTACTTTTATTCTCTTCTGCATCAATTTATTCTCGTCTGCCCTTTTTTTTCTGCACCTTTTCTTCTGTCAATAATTTAAAATATTTAAATATTTAAATAATATTTGAATAATTTAAAATATTTAAAATACTGGTGTCCCCCAAATTTTGGTCTTAGGTGTTCTTCTCTTCTTCCTCTGCTATCTGTTATTCATTACCTATAATGACCATGTAAGGCAGTAGTATATGCTGCTACTATCCATTCTTCTGCCCATTCTTCTGTCCATGTCAGAAATTACCAACCATGGGGCTTTTCCCCCTGAACCTGGAAGTACATTCAGAAGTCTCAATATGGCTTCCAAGTAGCCATTATCAATTTATCTGAATTGATAGAAAAAGATGGACATTTAGATTCTTATTGACAGGAGCTGAGGACATTCAAAAGTATATTTTCTTCTCGGTTTCATACTCAACTACTAATTAGAAATCGTCACCAGCCTTTACAATATGTCCAAGGCAATCTTCTTATCCCAGTTTCTACACTTTATTAAACTTCTTGAATTGTAGATATACAGACATACTTTTATTTCACTTATTGAAATAAGTAACCATCTTCTAATAATTCAAATCAGAAAATTTGAAGCCATCTTTGTCTTTTTCTCTTCACCAACATCAAAATTTGTCACTTTTCAATTATACGTCACAACTATCCCTAAAAATTGTTTGGATTCTTCTCTATACGTTATAATCACTGAACCAGTTCAGGCAGCCATATCTTCTCTCCTTGACTGTTATAAGAGCTGTCTGACAATATTCTTCTTTATATATATATATATATTTTTTAATTAAGAAATATATATACAGAAAGCTGATAAATTTCAAAGTTCAGTTTAACAAGTAATTGTAGAGAAAATTTCAAAGTGTAGTATGGGTTACAGTTCCACAATTTCAGGTATTTCTAATACACTGGAAACTAAAAACATATCTATATAAGGATTAAGTAATGATAATCAATTGTTAAATTTTTACTTCTCTGATATACCTCTTTTCCTTTCATCTGATTGTTCTCTCAAACTTCAGGGGTATTTGGACAATGACCATTCTGACTTTTTCATATTGAGAAGGGGTGTACACATAATGGGGGAGGATGCAACTGGTTGATGTTCTAGGAAAGACTGATATCTCCATGTTTCCGGGTTATCTGGCCTAAGAACAATGTGGAAATTTTAAGTCTCTCTGACAGTATTCTTAACACTTTGATCTTTCTAAGCACCACATTCGATCCTACAGACTGCCAACATGGTTGTCTTCATTAATAAAATATTACAAATAAATTTAAAAAAATACAAGAAGTTGATCTCTCATTTAAAATTCTCTGTTGGAATCCTATTGCTCCATTATAAAATATAATTAGTCCCTTATAGTGAAGAAGCACTTGATAACATTTTTTGATCTTGATACTTTATTAGTACTCTTCTGTTAGTCTGATATATCCTTCCCCACTTGGGGAGCATTCCTTGTTAAGGTCCAGCGTCATTTTATACTGCTGGTATGTCCCAAATGCTCCCTCTGTTTTTCTTTACCATAGTTCCCAATCTCAGGAACTCAGGTTAATTCTTTTTTCTTCTCTAAAACCTTCACCATGCAATTCATACCTGGTGATAAATCTAGCTTTCCTACTCAGTCCTTTCCCTTGACTGACTGTAAAGTTAACCATGGTCCTACTATTTCCACAATCCCTTCTGAACCTTAAAACACATATAAAGGAAACTTAAAACACCTCCAACCTCCAACAACCTCTAATGGATTGAAAGACCGAAAGTGATGACTGATTTGATATGATGATAAAGAAGAGTTTTGAGGCAAGAATGATCTCTTGGTTTAGAGGATGAATGATTAGGTAGACGGCCCTGGAAAACAACTGAAAAAGAGAACATTAGGAGAAAAAGCTGGTGAGTCAGCTTACAGTGCTTTTGGGACACTCACAAGAGCTGTGTAGCAGGTTTTTGGGAATATAGGGCTGCAGCTTTGAGGAGAGATCTATCCGAGACTAGACTGGAAAATGGCCTTCAATATGTCCCTCCATAATGCTGCTGGAGTGATATGTTTCTAAAACATAAATTAGATTAATGCCTAAAATTTTTCAATCACTAGTCATAGTTCTCAGGATAAAATCACACTAGCACTCCTTCAAGTATCACTGTCAAGGAAAATATCAAGCTGTTGGGTTTTGTTTTTAAAATGTTTCTGTTAGATTTCAGCTTCTGGTGACAGATTATCAACTACCAGCAGATAACAATTATAAACTCTAGATAAAATATTTTTTCAAAAACACAAGTATTTCAAGGCAGTGCGTAATGGGCAAAATGAGGCAGAAACTGGGAGACAAAACCCTTGAAAGAAGGAAATTATGCTTG
Source organism: Myrmecophaga tridactyla (assembly GCA_004026745.1). NCBI lineage: Eukaryota > Metazoa > Chordata > Mammalia > Pilosa > Myrmecophagidae > Myrmecophaga > Myrmecophaga tridactyla. The sequence goes on from PVIY010002905.1 coordinate 36,963, forward strand.
GCAAGATAAATGTTTGTAAGTCATTAGTCTGAAGACAATCCTTAGTTTGCGCACTTAAGCAAAAATCACAGTCTTACTGGATTGAAGAGTCAGAGGAAAAGATTCACAGCGTGACTGTGGAGGGGTGGAGGAAATCCAGGAAAGGCGAAACCACAGAAGGAGGAAAGCCATAATCAACATATAAAGTTTCCCCAAATCCTTGGCTGATTCTTGAACTGTACATACATAAGGAAGATTCCAAGAAGTTTGAACAAAACTCATCAGCTGTAAGGTTGACAGAACTGAACAGACATTTCAGCAACTGCCTACCTAGGGTAAGGCAGAGGCTGGCCTTTGGGTCAGAAGGTTAACGGTTAGAATAAAAACAGAAAGAAAAAACAACCAATAGTCTCCAGAGAAAGATAACAGAATCCATAGTTTCTATAATGGATCATCCACAATATCCAGTGTAAAATAAAACGACTTGACATGGGAAAAAAAGAAAATGTGACCCATATTCAAGAGAAAAAAACTAGTTACTAGAGACTGACCCCCAAATAACCTAAATGTGCATTTAGCAGACAAGGACTTTAAAGTAGCTATTTTAAATTATATCCAGGGATTTAAAGGAAAATATGGTGGTATTAAGGAAGAGAACAGATGGAGAATATCAGCTGATAAACAGAAAAATACAATTCTGCAAATGAAGTTGGAATATCAAAAATGAAAAAATCATTGTTCAAGCTTAATATTTATTGCCAGAGATTAAGATCATAATAATAAAGGAATCATAATAAGGAGGGTCCAATAATTCTAAAAATACATACCTCTAATAAGATGTCTTCAAAGTACTCGAAGCAAAAAATAAATAAATAAATGGATAGGGAGTACTATAAAACACATTCACAATTACACTCAGAAATTTCAATACCCATTTCTCATTATTTTACAGAACAAATAGAAAATAACAAGGATATAGAACATTGAATAACACTAGCAAGTGACTTGATTTAATTGACATTTCTAGAACGCTACCAGAACAGATATACATTATTTTGAAGTACACATGGAACATTTACCAAGGTAGACTGTATTCTGGTCTGTAAAACAACTCCTAAATTTCAAAGGATGCAAGTTGTAAAATATAAATTCTCTAAAAATAATGGAATGACATTAGAAATCAAAGGAAAAAAGCTATGTGGAAACTCCCCAAACGATGAAACTAAATAGCACAGTTCTTAATATGTCGTGTCAAAGAAGAAATCAAAAGGGAAATTAGGAAGTAATTTTAACCACAAATGAAACCACAATTTTTGAAAATCTGTGAAACACCAAAAAAGCAGCACTCAGAAGGAAATGTATAGCAACAAACAGCTATATTGGGGAAAAAAATGCATCTACCTTAAGAAACTGTAAAATGAAGATCCCGAAGTTGGAGAAAAAGGAAATAATAAAATCAGGGTGTAAAATAACTGAAATGGAAGACAGAAAATGATACAGGGAAACAACGAAATGAAAGGTTGGTCTTTGAGAAGGTAAATAAAAATGTTAATCCTCTATCCAGATTGATTATGAAAAAAAAGAGAATTTCTTTTATACACTATCAAGAATGAAAATGTGTGATATCAGAAGAAATCTTCTTTGTACCCCTTTATTAAAGAAGTTGTAGGTCTAGAGAATAATCTTGCATAAAATACAGGATTCCCATATACCACCCCATTACCAACGCTTAGCATTGGTGTGGGACGTTACAATTGATGACAGCACATTTTTATAACTATATTGTTAAAATTGATGGTTTAACTTAGGGTTCACTGTGCAGTGTAGTTTCATGGATTAAAAAAAATTATTCTGTTACCTATACACAGCCTAATATTTTCCGCTTTTAATCACTTGCAGTTATATATATTTCAGTGCTGATAATTGCGTTTACAATGTTGTGCTGTTATCACCACCCATCACAAAAATGTTTCCATCATTCCAAACAGGAATCCTATACATTTTATGCCTTTACTTCCCATTCCTTATTCCCTGCCCCTGTTCCCTGGCAACTTGTATTCTAGATTCTGACTCTATGAGTTTGCTTATTTTAATTGTTTTGAAACAGTGAGATCATACAATATTTGTCCTTTTGTGTCTGTTTTATTTCACTCACTGTGATGTCTTCAAGATTCATTCATGTGGTCACATATTTACATATGTATCAGGAGTTCATTCCTTTTTATGGCTAATATTCCACTTGATGCATATACCACATTTGGTTGATGGACACTTGGGTTGCTCCCATATTTTGGCAATTGGGGAAATGCTGCTGTGAACCTCAATGTGCAAAAATCTGTTTGTCTTCTGGGTATATACCTAGTAGGAGGATTGCCAGGTCATATGGAAGTGTTATACTTAGATTTCTGAGGAACTGCCAAACTGCTTCCACAGTGGCTACACTATCTTACATTGCCACCAGCAATTTATGAGTGTTCTTATTTGTCCACATCCTCTCCAACACTTGATATTTTCTGTTTTGTTACTATCAGCCATTCTGATGGGCCTGGAATGGTATCTCATTGTGGTTTTGAGTTGCATTTTCCTGATGGCTAATGATGTTGAGCATCTTTTCATGTGCTTTCCAGACATTTGTATAACTTCTTTAGAGAGCTGCCTGTTCAGTTCTTTTGCCTATTTTTTTTAATTGGGTATATCTTTTTGTTGTTAAAATGAAGGATTTCTTTAGATATACTGGATATTAATCCTTTATTGGATATGTGGTTTCCAAATATTTTCTCCCATTGTGCAGGTTGTATTTTTACTTTCACGATAAAATCTTTCAAGGAACAAATGCATGTTTTATTTTGATGAGGTCCCATCTTACCTGTTTTTTCTTTTGTTGCTTGTACTTTGGGTGTAAAGTCTAAGACACCATTGCCTAACACAATGTCCTGAAGATGCTTTCCCATGTTTTCTTCTAAGACTTTGATAGTTCTAGCTTTTATGTTTAGGCCTGTGATCCATTCTGAGTTGATTTTTGGTGTATGTGAAGTAGGGGTCCTCCTCCTTTCATTGCAAATGGAGATCTTGTTTTCCCAGTGTCATTTGTTAGAGAGATTATTCTTTCCCAATTGAGTAGTCTTTGCCACCTTCTCAAAAATTAGTTGGCCATAAATTCAATTCCATTGGTCTTTATGTCTGTCCTTGTGCTGTTTTCATTACTGTGGCTTTGTATTGAGTTCTAAGATCAGGAAATGTGAATCCTCCAATTTCATTCTTTTTCATGATGGCTTTAGTGCTTTGGGGTTCCTTACCCTTCCATGTAAATTTGATGATTAGCTTTTCCATTTCTGCAAAAAAGGTTGTTGAAAATTTTATTGGGATTTCATTGAATTTATAAATTTATTTGGGTAGTATTGACATCTTAATGATATTTAGTGTTCCAATCCATGAATACAGAATCTCCTTCCATTTATTTATGTCTTCTTTAATTTCTTTTAGCAATGTTCTGTAGTTTTCTGTGTACAAGTCCTTTACATCCTTGGTTAGATTTATTCCTAGGTATTTGATTCTTTTAGTTGTTATTGTGAATAGAATTTTTTTCTTCAATTCTTCTTCTGATTGTTCATTGCCTGTGTATAGAAACTCTACTGATTTTGGGGTGTTGGTCTTGTACCCTGTCACTTTGCTGAATTCATTTATTAGCTCTAGGGGTTTTGTTGTGGATTTTTTTTTTCGCGTATAGGATCATATCATCTGAAAATAGGAAAGGTTTTTCTTCCTTCTCAATTGGGATGTCTTATATTCCTCTTTCTTGCCTAATGCTCTGGAAGAATTTCCAGTACAATGTTGAATGACAATGGTGACGTTGGGTATCCTTGTCATGCTCCTGATCTTGGAGATAAAGATTTTAGTCTTTCACCATTTAATAGGATGTTAGATGTATGTTTTTCATATATGACCTTCTATTCCCAGTGTTCTAAGTGTTTTTTATCAAGAACGGGTGCAGTTTTTTTTGTCAATGCCTTTTCTGTGTTGATTGAAATGATCATGTGGTATTACTTCCTTCATCCTGCTAATGTGCTGTATTATATTAATTAATTTTCTTACACTGAACTAAGCTTGCATACCAGGGATAAATCCAACTTGTTCATGGTGCATGGTTCTTTTACCTGTGGGATTCAGTTTGCTAGTATTTTGTTGAGGATTTTTGCATCTATATATCTAAGAGATACTGGTCTGCAGATTTCTTTTCTTGTGGTATCTTTATCTGGCTTTTGTATGAGAGTGATTTTGGCCTTGAACAATGGGTTTAGGGAGTGTTCCTGCGTCTTCATTTTTTTAGATGAGTTTGAGCACTACTGGAGTTGTCTTCTTGGAATATTTAGTAGAAATCCTCTGTGAAATCATCTGGTCCTTGGCTTTTCTTTGTTGGAAGGTTTTTGATTACTGATTCAATGTCTTCACTAGTAATTGGTTTGCTGAGATTTTTTTCTTCATGAGTCAATGTAGGTAGTTTGAGTATTTCTAGGAATGTGTCATTTAATGTAAGTTATCTAATTTAGTGGTATAAAGTTGTTCAGAGTATCTACTTATAGTTCTTTTTATTTCAGTGAGATCAGTCAAAATGCCCCCTTTGCATTTCTGATTTTTATTATTTGTACTCTGTCTCTTTTTTTCTTTGTCAGTCTGTCTAAAGGTTTGTTCTTCTTTTTCTAGTTCTTGCAGTTTTGAATTTAGGTCTCTGATTTGAAGTCTTTCTTATTTTTTAACAAAAATAAATCTCTCCCTCAGCACTGCTTTCACAGCATCCCATAAGCTTTGGTATGTTGTATTTTCCTTAGCCTCAAGTTATTGCCTAATTTTGCTTCTGCTTTCCTCTTTAATCCATTGGATGTTTAAAAGTATGCTGTTCAGTTTCCACATATTTGAGAATTTTTCCTTTCTCCCTCTGTTATTGATTTCTAGCTTCATTCCATTGTGGTTGGAGAATGCACATCATATGATTTCAATATTTTTGAATTTATTGAAACATGTTTTGTGACTCAACATATGATCTGTCCTTAAGAATGATCCATGTGCACTCAAGAAGAATGTGTATTCTATATTTGTTGAGTGCAGTCTTATATATGTGTTTGTTATGTCTAGTTGGTTTAGTGTATCATTCAAATTATGTATCTCCTTATTGATCTTCTGACTAGATGTTCAATCCATTTTTGAAAGTGGTGTTTTGTAGCCTCCTACTATTAATGTAGAACTATCTATTTTTCCCTTCAAATCTGCCAGTATTTGCTTCATATTTGGGGGCTTCTGCTGTTAGGTACATATATATTTATAATTGATATATCTTCTTGTGAATTGCCCCCTATATCAATATATAATGACCATCTCTGTCCCTCATAACTGCTTTTTACTAAAGCCTATTTTATTTGATATTAGCTCTCTTTTGGTTAGTACTTGCATGGTATATTTTTTTCCCATCTTTTCACCCTCAACTTACTTATACCTTTGACTTTATGGTGAGCCTCTTGCAAACAGCATATAATAGTTGGGTCACACTTTTTAAATCCCTTCTTCCAATTTCTGCCTTTTGACTGTGATTATATATAGTTTTTTTTTTTAACATAAAATGTACAAAGATATAAGTGGTAACAAGTACGAAAATGCTGGGAGGGGGGAGAGAAATGAGTATAAGAAAACTATAGTGCATGCTATTGAATTTAAGTCGGTATCAAATCAAATATCATTGTTAAATATATTCAGAAAGTTAAATTTTAGCTCCATGATAATCACAAGGAAAGCAGATAAAAAATATATGCAGATAAAAATGAGAAGGCAGTCAATATGGTACAATAAAGAAAGCAAATAAACATAAAAGTAGGCTTTAACAGAAGTAAGGTACAAAAAAGTCATAAGGATTACAAAGGCTAAAATGCAAAATGGCAGAAGAAAGCCCTATATTATCAGTAGGGACTTTAAATGTGAATGGATTAAACTCTCCAGTCCTTCTTAGATGCTGTCCTTTCCAATCCATGAACCAGACCACTTGTGAACCAGTGCACTATTCTTTGCTAATTATCCAGCAAATATTAACAACTTTCCACTGGGATATCGAAATTGATGATCTAGTCTTTTGACATTGTTGCAGACATTGCTTATTGCCACATCTTTATGTAGGAAAGTGAGGTCAAATGATATAATTGTACATGTAAGTAAGAATATGTCTCTTCAGAAACATAAATGCCCTCTGCCAATTGTTCAGATTATGTATGTTGCATAACATTATAGTTGTAGTTTCTTTTAGTTTAAATTATTTATCAAATATTCCAATATTTTTCAGGTGTAAAGAAAGGAATCATCCATGATTTCTATACTTTTAGATAAAAATCTGACATTAAAAAGTAAAAATGAGAGTTATAATAAAATATGAACCACAAATTTTATGATCCAAGGGTTTTAGTGTCATTTCATGAGTTTGTTGAGCACAAGCCAGCTTTTATTTGACTATGAAAAATGTCCAGAGAACTCACAGGGATATAAAGTCTTGGGATACTGGATTATCTTGCTGAGATGTCCGCGTTGGTTTGTAAGAATTTTGGCTCACATAGGAAGTTTTCCACTACTACAGAGAATTTTTTTTTATTAAGTCCAATTGAATTTCTTCAATCTTCATTTTTATATCAAACATAATGGAAGCTCCTTATAAAAAAATTTGTTTAAACATCCTTTTTTTAAAATGTAATTTTATTGAGATATATTCACACACCATACAATCCACCTGAAGTATACAATCCCTGTAAAAATTTAAAATAAAAGAAATTATAATTACAGTGTTATACATCATACATAATCTGATAATCCCGTATCATCCCATAATTGCACATTCATCACCATGATCAATTTTAGAACATTTTCATTACTGCAGAAAAGAAATAAAAATAAAAAAAGAAAGCCTAAAATATCCCATGCCCCTTATCCCCTCGTATTATTGACCCATAGTATTGGTGTGATACCTTTGTCATTGTTGATGAAAGAATATTAAGATATTTCTGTTAACTATAGTCCATAGTTTGCAATAGGCACATTTTCCCCATATACCACTTTATTAACTCCTTGCAATAGTGTTATACATTTGTTTTAGTTCATAACAGAACTTTTTAGTATTTGTACAGTTAATCACAGTCCTTGCCCACCACAAGGTTCAGTGTGTTATATATTCCCATATTTTAACCTCCAGCTTTCCTCCTGGTGACACACATGACTCTAACCTTCCCCTTTCCACCACATGCACCCACAATTCAGTACTGTTAATTCTTTTCACAGTAACGTGCTAATGTCATCTCTATCCATTTGCAAACCTCTCTCCACCTTTCTGAATCATGAGATTTCCCAATTTATTAACAACATAAAGCAGATATTTATTTACCCACTCAGTGACTATTGAGTACCTGTGGGTTGGGACTGTGCTCACCCATATACAGGGTCATTGTCAGAACAGTTTTGAGTACAGTGTCCTTGAAATTTTGATTACTGGATAGTAGCAACTATTCTCTAAAGTTTTATTGTGATGAGGGGAAAGTTGCCTGGGTGGTAAATCTTGGAGGATGCAGCCATAACTTCTCTCTCTGTGTACAGCACTGGCATCTCCATAATGACATTCATTACATTTGGCTGGAGGCTGTTCAGTAGCAGGCTTTGCAGCCACTCGCGAATTCATCACTGTCATGGCTGGTCAGCAGGGCCTGAGCGTCCCCTGTAATTGTTCTTGTGGAAAGGCGCTATCTCCCAATTTATGGCATGGTGGAGCCCATCTCCAAGGATTTCGTCTTTATGTGATAGAATGGTTTTCTTACACAACCCAAAAGTCATGTGCCAACTAGCTACTTTCTGTTTCTTGACTAAAAAAAGCTGACAGTTTTATGCCTGGCTGTTGCAGCCAGTCTGTTCTCATTCTCCTCCTTCACCTCCTAAAGATTTCTCAAACCCTTCAATTTGAACTCCAGGAAGGAAATATACAATGGGTGTGGCATATGTTGTGGATTACGGGCAGGTTGAAAATAATTTCAGCTCAGACGGAAAGATATCAGTATCTCAAGAGGAATTTATGCTAAGGAATCAAGAGAACAAAATTTAGAAGGCTGGCTTTGTTCTGAAATGATTACTTGATGCAATTTATTATTATTATTATTATTATTATTATTATTATTATTAGTCAGAGTAGCTATAGATAATACTTATTGTAGGACCAAGACTTGTGGAGTTGGGAGCCACATGCTCTAGATTCAGATTGGCATGGAGGCTTTGAGCGCCTGCCTTCTTCACTCACTTTCCTAGATCTGCTTAAGGGCCTCAGGACTCATAGCCCAGAAACAGGGTGTGCTGCAAAGTAACCTGGAGGAAATGAGAAAAACAAAGTCTGGATAGAATTTTCCTTCTGGATCTTTCCACAGAGGGAAGAATCTGATAGGAGTTTCCATGGTAGCCTTATGCTGTGACTTTTCTTCCTGAAGCTAATGGTTACTTCTTTCCATTTTCTGCACTCTGAACATAGCCTGGCTTTCTTCCTTTGATTCTAAACATAGCTCCATGACCATTATTTCCTTTCATTAAAAGAAAAGCCTTTCAGTAGGTGACTATGCCAGGTAAGCAACAAACTCTGAAGACTGAATATCCTGAAATGATGCAATCTAGTAAATATGCAGTGAAGTTTGATGGATACTTGCTCTTAAAACTGTTCATTGCTATACTGAAGACCTGTGAGATCTGTATAAATTACTTGAGTTACTATAGCTTCTACAAGTTAAACATGGTTTTAGTTTTCTAGGAAGAGATGGGAATCCTGGAAGGATGTTTCATTTTGCTGAAGCCTACATAGAATCCCCTGAATTGCCAGAGGCCCAGGTGTGGGGACAGCCCTGATGGGGCTGATGGTTCTCCCTGAATACCTTGAGAGTTGCACAAGATTGAGCCCCAAGTCCATGACTGGTTGGGTTTCTGGTCAAAGCAGAGCTCCTATACTTTGAAAGGTGTTTTCACCACAATGGACGGAGGGCAAAGAGAAACTCAAAAGAGATCAGTGATGGCCTGCATGACAAAGATGGGAGAGAAAGAGGAACCTAAGCTTCCAACGGCAGAGGAGGAGGCTGAACAGCATAAACTCTCCTTTTCTCTACCTCCTCCAGACACAACCCCAGCCCCTTGGGTTAAATGGCCTAACATAGTCACAGGACCATCATCATTTCCAGTTCTCCACTTCCCCCTCTCCCTTGAGAAGATAGATTAGGGAGTGAGGCCTGTAAACATATCCATATGCCTTCCTATGCATTCTAACTGGCTTTAACAATTGACAGAAACTTGAGATTTATAAGGGGAAAATTCTTGCATCACCAAACTTCTCTAAACCTGAAATTCCAATGTTTAAGGATTTATTTGAATTACAAGCAAGAATTAGTACAGTAATTAAGAGGACATGCTGTTATGTGAATTCATTGAATGAGACTGCTTTCCTTCTTGATCATAGGGAAAGGAAAGGGCAGAGAACTTTTACCAGGTATAAAATGAAATTACATATATCTGCCTGGTATGATGGAAGAGAGGGTTAAATAGGTAATATCTGGGAAATGCTAGACCTTGCTGGTACATTGTATATACTCAAAACATGATAGCTGTTATCATTACTCTTACTAGTTAATAAAAGGAAGCTACAACCAGGAGGTGTTGGTGACTGTTATTAAGGTAGTTATTTAATGTTCTGCTTTTTTTTTTTTAAGCTTTAAATGCATAGTGTTGGTTTAACTTAAAATTATGAATGCCTCTTTGTTTATGATCAGCTTATTTCTGAGTGACCTGTTTCAGGAGAAATAAGGAGAGATCAATTGACAGGGTGGGGTGGTGATCTAGGGTTAAGAAATCAGGTAGATTTCCATAAAGAAAGCAGGCAAAGGACAATTCAAGGAGTTCTTTCTTCAAGAAGGGAAATAGTGGACAGTTTTGATGATCTCACAGTTAGTTGACCCTCAAGAAATAAGAAAGCCTGGAGTACCATGCTGGACTGAAAAGTCACAAGGCCCATACGGGCTTGTGATATTTAAGACAATGGCAAAACCAAAGAGAAATTAGGATGGGATCTCTGATATTAGGGCAAAGGCCTTTAGACAGATTCTGTCATTCTTTTCGAGTACCTGACATTCAAGCACTTTTCTAACCTGACGGGTTAGAGGAAGAGTTTAAAGAGGTAATGGCCAGTGGACAACCTTAATTCTGGCAGGGCTAGAAGCATAAGGAAGTACTTGTATTGCCCCAGATGCTTTAGCATTTACCACTTTTCAAATCTATCAGATACTTTTGGAAACTGAACTATATTTCTCAACCCTCTTGTGTATCACCTGATACCTTATGAAATAGTTACTGGATGCTCTGTGTTAGCTTCAAGCTCTTATTATCATAGGAAACAGACAAAATTAGACAAAGGATCATCTTTAATTTTCTTTCTGAATTGTCTGTGATAGGAGAACAAAATCAGGTCACCTGAAGGAAACTATTTAATAACAAGAAAAGGTATTTAACAGGTATATATTATCACCAATCAGCGGTCATTAATAAAATGTTAGTGCTTGCAATGTTTCTCTCAGTACAATGCAAATGGAAATGGTATTTATTTGCAATGGAATTTGAATTGCATTAGGAATTTCATCCACAGCTGAAAAGTTCAATCAGAATGGAAAAGATAGATAGAAAAGATATATGAAGGTGTCTATGTCCATGTCCATGCCCATATCCATATCCATATCCATATCCATATCCATATCCATATCCATATCCATATCCATATCCATATCCAGAGAGAGGGAACCCTAGGCTTCATTCACTTGAGTTGTTTCCAAATCCCCAGGGGTATGTCACATACACTCAGAAACACCTGCTCATTTTCTTTCCTTTCGACATCCTCACTGAGGCCCACTGACTAGATATCATTTGAAGAAACACCTACATGCTGCCCCTGCCGCCTCAAGTCTCCTTTGGCTGCTGCTGTTACAGGAGGGGCTCCGTGTATCCATGTAGACTGCCCACCGGATGCTATTGAATTCTGCACAGAAATGAAAAAAAGAATCCCATTCCTCTCTCCTGGTACTTCTTGTCACTAGGGCTCTGCAATTGCATAGCTAGCAGTCTTTTTCCATAGTGGGTTAGAGCTAGTCTCTCTTATTGCTTGTGGATTATTCCCCCAAAGAGAAACTCCTCTATTTTTCTCATAATCTCCCCAAATCTGCTTTAGGTATCACATATTAGCTTCCTCCTTTTCCTTCAGCTCCTATCTATTTTAACTCAAGCAATCTTTATTTAAGTTTGGCTAAGCTACCTCACTACATGTAAAACTTGGCCTTATGAATCCACACTAAGCTGCCTTTCAGTAATTGTGAACACTAATTCCAGAGTCCTACAAAGACCACTCACTGGACCAGGTATCAGGTTCTCACCTCAGCTAAGTAGTAGGCGGCTGTATGATTAAGGACAGGTCATTTCACCTCTCCTGGCTTCAGAATTTTTATGCATAAAATGAAAAGATTTCGGGCAGGCCACGGTGGCTCAGCGGCAGGAATGCTTGCCTGCCATGCCAAAGGACCCGGGTTCGATTCCCGGTGCCTGCCCATGTCAAAAAAAAAAAAACGCTGAGAGAAAAGATTTGAATTCAGTCAATGGTTCTTAAACTATCTAGGAGTCACAGATTATTTTCAGAATATAATGATGGTATGGAACTTCATTCTAGAAAATCCACATAAATACAGAGATGCAAATATTTCCACACAATTTCTGGTTGCTCACCAATTTCCTGAGTTAAAACCCTCAATGTTCCATGTCTCCTAAAATTCCTTTTTCCTCAGAAAAGTACTTGGTTATCTGAAGAGCAGCCAGAAATCTTTATATTCCTTTATCATATGTGTTTTTAGTAAATATAATGAGTGAATTAAAATGATTATAAATTTATATTTGTTCTAACTAAGAAAGCCCAAAAGGAAATGGATGGCCAAGAGTTGGGTCTACAAGAAATATAATACAGAATATTATTTAGAAATTATGAATGACAAAGCATTTATGCATGAGTTTTTGTCTCTTTTCCTTCATATATTTTAACATAGGGACCTTAAGGAAACAACATGAACATTCTCAGGATAGATTAGAAATTTTCTCTTTCTTTAGGTTAAGTTTGAAATTGTGCTTGCTAGGAAAAGATGTTTAAAAGAGAAAGAAATGGATGAAGATGATAAAATCACAATAATGTAATTTTAAATTTTAGGGGAATTATAAATCCTAGAGTATTTCACACAGAGAAATAACACAATTACGAGATGAAGTGGTTGGAGCTGCACATAAAGAACACCCTAACTAATCAGTATGTTTTCATATAAGCCAGTATCAATTTACCATCACAGCCAGCAATATCTACTCACAGTCTCCTGGAATTCTGAACAACAATCTACAAACAAAAAATACCTCTGACTTCAAAAATTGGTCAGGAAGTTTTTTTAATGGACATCTGTTGTCCCAGCTTTCATTCCTAATTTTCTATACCAGCAATCCTTATTTCCCTTGGTAATCCACGTAGTTCTCTCCTGCTTCAAATGGAGCATGTGACCAAGGTTAAACCAAACAGAATATCCTGGACAAAAGTGGCTGGTTCAGGGAGGACACGGGACTTAAGGCAATCAAATTTGACACAATATTGTACTTCTATGGGAGTGCTAAAATCAAGACTTGTCTTTGTTGGACATGAATGAAGAAGCAGACAGCCTGAGGAGATGAGAGGAACAAGACTTAGAATGAAGTCAACACAATAAAAATAGTGGAGAGATGGAAAGGAACTTAATCTTTAAAGACCTTGTTGATGAATGCAATCCCGAAGCCAACTGTGGTAGTTAGATTCAGGTGTCACCTTGGCCAGGTGACGGTGCCTAGTTATGTTGCCATGGACATGAGCCAATGATAACGTGAACCTTATCTGTTGCTCATTACATCTGTGGTCAGTGAGGAGGCATGCCTGCTGCAATGAATGGTGTTTGATTTAATTGGCTGGTGCTTAAATGAGGGAGCTCAAAGTAACACATCCCAAGCAGCTCAGCTTACCTCATCCCAGCACTCGCAGCTCAGCCCAGGCCTTTGGAGATGCAAAAAAGAATCACCCCAGGGAAAGTTGTTGGAACCCAGAGTCCTGGAGAGAAGGCCAGCAGAGATCACTCTGAGCCTTCCCACGTAAGAAAGAACCTCAGATGAAAGTTAGCTGCCTTTCTTCTGAAGAACTAATGAAATAAATCCCCTTTCATTAAAAGCCAATCCATCTCTGGTGTGTTGCATTCCAGCAACTAGCAAACTAGAACACCAGCCTTTTCTCTGGACTTTTAGATATATGAACCGAAAACTTCACATTGTTTACTTCAATTTCAGGCACAATTCCCATTGCTTGCAGTCAAAATATCTGACTAATTACCACTCTTACATATTTCTACACTTACTACTTGTATAAACTCTTTCTTTCCTCCAAAGATTTAATTCTCTAAGTAATCACATGCCTGGTTCATTGGTTCATATAGATCTGCAATAGTCTCCACCTGCACTTAATTCTAGGTATTACCTTTCCCAATCTAATTCCTGTTCAGTCATTGACAATTTTCTATTAGCATGTCAACTACATGTAAGATACAGCCGTTGGCACTGTGGGAAAATTAGAGTTATACATATAATATGGTATCTGCCTTCTAGAAACTCCTGCTTTAGAATGAGGGGTCAAGGAAAAGGCACATAAATCACTCACCTTCTTTTTTTCTATTTCTTAAGTCCTTTTGTTTTTCTACAATGCTTTCCTAAAGTTTGTAATGGAAGGTGAACTGTCATTGACTCATTCCAGGCAGAAAGTCATCAGGAAGGCGTCTAGAGTACTGCTTTAGTGTGCAGACAAGGCCCAGGTTTGGGGCCCAGCTCTGTTGCTTACTTGTTAAGCTTCAATTTCCTTAAGTAGAAAATGGTCCATTCTGTGTGGAATCATGTTGATAAAATGAGAAAAGTCATGGCACGCTGTAAACACTGAACAAATAGTAGCCATTATAAACTTGGAAACCCTCAAGAATGACTTTGAATGACTTTTAGGCCCATGGTCACAGTGAATATCAGATGAATGGTTAGACTGGTGCTCTGTTTACCCCCATCTTCCACTGTGCATTTATTCTTCTTTTGCCAATGTGTACTCGTATGTCAGAGCCATGAGAAACAATTATCTCTCTCTCTCATAAGATTATAGATTTATCAAAAACAACCCCTTCCATTGTCCTGAAAATATGAAAATAGTTCTTCAAGTCTGTGCTAGACCATGGGAACCACAGGCTGGCCTGGGGGGGTTCACGCAAGCTCAAGAGTAAAAGTTGTGTTTTTTCTTTATAATAAAACAATGGGAGATGCAAAGTGAGGAGTGAAGATTGGGGCTGAACAAGTCAATATGAGAAATTCTTGATGTCAAGGATGAGGTTGGGTGTAGGGTTCACAGGTCCAGGAAGAGCAGAGGGAGTGCAAAGACGAGCCATGTATCCTAGGCAATAATGAAAGCTGGTGCTTCAATCCAAACATGTGGAAATAATCAAGAGAAAGAGATCAAGCCAAGGGGCTGAAATCTTGGTTTCTTGACATAAACTAATGATCACAAATACAACACCTATGGCCATATACCGACAAATTGCAAATCATTGCACTTAAATCAGAACAAAACTTGTATTTTAAGTCAATCTGTACAAAATGTTCACTTTTTTAACCGAGAAAACAGAGCTCTCAGGAGTTTTCTGAAATCAGACTTTCCCATAGCATGAAGATTTTATATTCAACCCCAAATCCGTTGGAGTGAAACTTGTTATTCTAAATCTATCATAAGAGGAGAAACATTGCTTAAAATGGCTAATTTTTCTTTCATTCAAAGATTTCCTTTTCACCCCAACCCTTTAGAAAAGTCAGCAATTCATCATAAAATAAATAATTTTCTACACCAAAAGTCTTCTTATATATATTACAAAACCAGTTGCAACCCATCTACTCCCTACCACTGCCTGCTTCCCACTATTTTTGGGCTCTAACAAATAAGTGAAAGTGTTCTGATAAAAAAAAAAAAAAAGCTATTTTATTTCTGTTGGATCCCTTTTAAATTGTCACCAAATTATGATGGCACTGGAAAACTCCACATATAGTACCATCTGAAAACAAGAGTATTTCTCAAAGAAAGACAGACTCTAGGCTTTAGGTACATTTTTAATTACTTGTGTGCTTCATTCCAGCTTTAGCACTTATACTCTGGGTAAGCTGCCAACTTATAAATGTGGTTTAGCCCCTATTGCCTGTCTCTAATGCAGGTAGACTTTTAATGGCCTTCTAGGTAAAGATAATTGGCTATTTGCATGCTACTAAATGTATCAGTTAAAAAGGTACTTCAAGGAATAACCCAGTGTTTCTGCAAGTGAATATATTATTAATGCAGATTAACAGTTGTGTAGACCCGCACATTAATGAAACTTAGACTGCTCTGACCGGTGAATGTCCTGTGAATATCCTATTACCTCAAGCCTGTGGGTTAGAGGAAAAAAATTCATTTTAGGCAGACCTAATTCAGCATACTGACAGTCTGAAAAGTTGGAAAAGAGGTAAAAGTGAGTCTGACACCTATATTTCCTTACATTGAAGAATGAGAACTTCAAAGAAGCTTTGGCCAGTGATTTAGAAGAGAGAAAATACAAGGAAATTGAATTAGCTATCTTTACATATTGATTAATAGCTTTTAAGTCCATCAGTCATACTTTAATTTCCATGTATGCTGTGTTTGACACAAGCTCCGCATCCACCTGATTGGATTACCTCACCGCCCACAAGGGGATTAGCAGCTAGTGGTTAAAATTGTAATTAGAATCAGGAAGTAATTTGTGTTGGGAGCATTTTTGGGTGGTGATGGGGCAAACCCTTTTGCCCCTCCTGCTTAAATTTTTCAGTGTAAATGATGAAGAGCATTATATTTCAGCCGACTACCTCTGCGATAACAGGAAATCTATATGTGAAAGAATAATCAGAGATTTTAGATATTTGAACTCTATTTCTTACCTTCCCATAAAGCAGACAGTAAAATACAGAAGGTACATATTTTATTCACACTGTCTCTAATTTCAGTGGAATTGGAGAGTGGTCAGAGTTTGGGCCTGCCTTGAATATTGAATATATACCCCATTGTATTTTTCTCCCATCGACTAGTAATATTAGAGAAAGGAATAAGCATGTTTATACTAGATAATAAAAAGTAACACAGACATTTATTCGAAAAGCATTCTTAAATTCATTTAATTCATTTCCTTTTTTGTATGCTATTGTTGAAATAGATGTTATCTGTGGAGGTTTTATAACTAGGATCTTTTTTGTTAGGCTTATTGTAAAATTTGCCACTTGGAAAGTATCCCTGTTGCAAGCTTTGTTCAAAGCATTTGGCTTATTCATAAATACAACTCTTTAAATTATTTTCTGTTCAAAAATATAGCTTCAGTTCCAAGAGAGAGATGTTTTTAAAACCTTTAATGCTTTTGGGTGAGCTGTCCTATTATAAAATACGTAGTGATCCTATTTTTTAAAATGTGACTTGAACAATTCACATGGTTTTTTAACAGTTAAGAGACTCATTAAATCCAAGAGTTATGATAGAACATTCCAGTGTCAGATGGAACAACTTTGGTAAATAATACAACTGAGGAGCTTAAGGAACTTTTAGTAATTTGATGTGAGGTGTCACCAGTTGAATTAGTTCTGCAAAATCCACATCAGAATGGTGAAAGATACTTATCCCTCTCATGAATCTGAACAATTTCCCTAAACCTCCCTCAGTTCATGCACACAGGTGTGGGCACACACACCACACACACACACAGACTAAAACCAAACCAACACAAAAAGCATGTAAGACAATCATGATGATGACTCTTAGTCATAAATCTTAAAGCAGATAAATGGTTCATTAGCAATTATTTTATATTCTGCCCATGCCCCAACATGAACCTCACCTCTCTTGGAGCAGGTTTCTCTACTGACTCTTCCCTCCTTCTTTTCCCCTCCATTCTTCAATCCACTCCCCCCCCCCACCCCCGCCATGCTTACTCTTACTTCCAACCATTGCTTAAAAGCGCTCACTGTTGACAACCTTTTCTTCTACCTCTCAGCTCATCAATTTGGTTCACCTCTTTCTAAAAGTCAATTAATTTATTCCTTATTTTCTAATGTGTCCAGTCCACATTAATGTCTTGTTTTTTTTTTTTTTTAACTCTTTGTGCAGCGATGAGCATCTATCTTTGTATAGGAAAGGCTGACAGATTTGTCAGTTGCTAAGGTAAAACCCTTAATATCTCTGGTTCTCAGGTCCTGCATCTGTAGAATGAGAAGGAACTTGAGGGGGTCTTCGAGCTCTAAACTGTGTCCAATTTTTTCTATACAGATAGCGTAACGTTTTTGTAATCTTGTCTTTCTCAGCAATAATTTCACATATGGATGCTTGATTTCCCTAATTAGACTGCAAGATCCCCATAAGCAGACACTGTGAATTCTTTTTTCTGTTGTGCCCTATAGCTCCTAGCACAGTTCTAAGAATATTACAGATATCTAGTAAATACTTATTGACTGGTTTACTAAAGCTCTTTAGGGAAAAGTTTCATTTCATTCTATTATTATCAATAATATAGTTAGTGTAGAAGAGTATACATGAAACAGTTATCCAGGAAACTAATGGATAATAAAAACAAAACAACAACAACAAAAATGACCTTACAATTTCTGTGTGTTACCTGATAATTATCTGTATTGGCAATCTGCTCCATGACCCTTAGCCAAATATCTTCAAATGCAATTGGGAAAAAAAAACATTTGTGGAAGAAAACCTAAAGATTGCTTTCAAGAAATGGTTCCAAATTTGTGGGGATAATTAATCGAAAAATTGAGACTCTGATGACAGCTATAGACTATCTCCAAACTGGTTTACAGGTTCCTTACACCTCAATATATAAATACCACCTTTTCCTAAAGCCCATACATGAATCTCATGTCTCATTTTTAAAGGTTTTGTTTTAAAGGAAGTGTGTAGATAATCCAGCTACTATCTGCTCAACCAAGAGCTTCCCTAAATAAGAAACTCTATTTATCCATGTCAATTGGACCATGGGTAGACATAAATTAACCTTTAACCTATATAAGACCTACCTTACAAAGAGTAAAGGGCAATTTGAATGCTTCCTTGGGTCTTTATTTTAAAATTGAGGCAGACTTTTAAATTCAAGCCACTTGGTAAAGAGAATCAGAAGGTCATTTGGGCTTGGGAGATGGGGTGGATGGACTTTGGAACAGGTGCAAATTAAAGAGAAAGCAGAGGAATGGGGTTGGTAGAAGAATTGAAGAATGAAGAAACACAGAGAAACATACAGAGAAAAATAATGCTTCCGATATGTAGAAAAAGCAAAGGCAAGGACTCAGCCTACAAGGAAGAGAAAGTGTGGTTTGGGTTCCTGGTGGCTTCCCAGTGCTCCTGAGACCAGTTTGTATTGCATTCACTGTTCTTGGATGCTGTGCAAACTCTCTGAGTCATTACAGCTGTTTTCCCATCACAGCACCCCATCAGCCACAATATGCAGTGCACACGTACACACACACACATGCACACCATTTTTTTTTAACTCACTTGGCTGTTCCTCGGAGCCAAAACCTCTTTGACCAAAATAGACTGTATGCTCACCTGTTTTCCACCATGCTGCTTGTGTACAGTGGAAAGATGACTTTTTCCACCAAGGACAAAATGTTTATGATGCTATTATTATTCATAAGATATTTAGAGGATGAAATATCTATGTGAATTTTAACTTTTTGTAATCTAAATATTCTAAGATGATTATTTTTGGGAACATTAACTTATCACTTATTTTTCTTGAAATAAGAGAGGAAATGATATAGTAGTTAAAAGTTTACTGAGGTTTGTCAAGGAATTACATAAAGCTAAACTCCATCTGCTTCAAAAATGAAATTTATGATATAAAACTTTAAAAAAATGAACTTTCCAAATAAACTATTGGAGATATGAAGCAGCAAAATAATTTCTTAACAAAAACATTTTATCAAATAAAACATTTATGTACTAGCTACAATTATGTTTTCTATTTGAAGAGATACAATCTTCAGTGAGAAATATTTTATGATCCTTGAAGGCTTTAGCTTTATATCATTGTCCATATTTCTCCCTTATAATATCTTTTTTCTGTTAACACATTTTCAGCTATTTGTCTGCGTTTTTAGGTTTTATCCCTGGCAGTCTCATGTAGCCTTCAGCTTAACTAATTCCAGGGCACATACTCAGGTGGCATATAGTAAACACAAACACAAATCCTGTTAACTTTTTTCTTTTTTTTTTTTGGCATGGGCAGGCACCGGGAAACTAACCCAGGTCTCTGGCATGGCAGGAGAGAACTCTGCCACTAAGCCACGATTGCCCAATCCTGTGAACTTTTAAAGGTTTTTTTATGGGCTGCTTCCATCTCATACCAGGGATTACTCTCAGTAGAATGTATCCCTTCTTCTGGAAGAATGATATATTGTATGATGCTTTAAAAAAATTGAATCACTTTTGTTCGGATAATACCATTAAATGGGTCGCATGTAAATTCAGTGTGGCTTTGTGATTGCTTCTGAGCACTTGCTTGGCAGTAAAGAGCTATCAGAGAGCTGGTTTATTCCTCCGTTCTAGTGGACGACATCATCCTTCCCTGCGGTTTGTTTTGGAGGGGCTGGGGGTCAAGATTAGATATACTTTCTCAGGTAATCCACAATTTCTGGTTGTTGTGGGAACCAGACATACAGAACATATGCAGAAGAATAAGAGGGGAGCTCAGAAATGGATCCAGAGCCCAGATGGGCAGTGACCCGACAGTTCGTGTAAGAACTAGATGTCCAAGCATAAAATAAAACTTTTTGGTTCACCAGTAAGTGGACCTAGTGGGGATTCTAAATCTGCCAACTTATCAGTATTGTGACAATTTCAGGAGGATCAAGTATGATTTTATTCCACTCTTGGAAGTATGCTTTTTAAGCACTTCTGATCGTGGACAGATGAAATGAACTTATCTGGAACTAAACATTTATTTAATTCTACTTATTTCTTATCCTGGCTAATATTTTGGGGTGTTTGGAAAAAAAAGAAAAAGAAACAGAAATCTTATTAATTGTCTAACATTTTTGTATAAGAAAAACTTTTAATGTGCATAAGCCAAAAATGACTCATCAACTTAAAAAAAAAATCAATAGTTAATTGGGTGATAGTGCATTATTTAGCGAAGAGAACAGATGGGAAAGCACATGGGTTGGATTTTAGACTCCTTCCCAGCATGGACTTGCTGTGTGGCTTTGAGCAAGTCACTGACCTTCATTATGTTTCTGCATTCATACTGAAAACAGGAATGGGAATGACAATACCTTTTCTACTTGATATAGAACTAATCACAAGAGATGATGTAACAGATGGAAGAGATAGAAGGAATTGTAATGGTCATTCTCAGCCCATTCATTTTACAGGTGAGAAAGTGGAAGCCCAGAGTTGTTAAGAAACAATTTTTTTTTTATTCATTCTAAGCACATAACTTGTTTTTCATAGTTCTATTAGAATACTTAAATTACATGCATCAGTTCCCTATTGCATTATCTTCCCTGACTGCCTTATGAACTTTGAGGACAGGGACATTTGTCAGATTCATGTTTACCTTTTCACATTTATTTCCCCTTAAATAACTCTTGCTCAGCCTTCCTCAGGGAGGATTTTTCTGGTCTCCAGATGTATAAGATCCTGGTATATCTTTTCACCTAATTCTGTACTTTCCTTGGTAGCACTTCTCACACTTATAATTATATATATTTATGTATTGGTTTCATTAATGTTTTTCTCCATAACTTAAGCTAGGTTTCAATTTTCATATCTACTAAGTGTGGATGATGACAGTACCCAGTTTATGGAACTGTTGCGAAGAACTTTCAGTTTATTAACTTGCATACAGAGCATATAAGAGGAATTCAATATATGTTGTTTATTATTATTATTACTTACTTATTTTCCAGGTAATGTGTTTATCACTGGAGATGATGGTAGTGATGAGAACATCTTTCTCTATCAGGACGGGCAAAGAGTAATTTTAGATTCGGTAGGCTGTAAGGCTAACTCTGTGCCATACCATAGGTGTGTCAGCCAAAGGATATCTCTTCATCTCTTCATACTAGAGGCAAATACACTATTCAGGCTTTAGCAATCCCCAAAGTATGCTAAAGACACAACAGGCGAGAGACCAGAGCCATTAGTGAGGCATAAATCATGAACTTCTCCAATTTTTTTAACAATGTGCATACAATTAACACCACTGAGTTGTATATTTGAAAGTGGTTAAAATGGGAAATTTTAGATTGTACATATGTTACCAGGATAAATTTATTTTTAAAACATTGAACTGTAAAACACAAAAGTGAACCCTATATAAATTATGGACTAAAGTTAATAGTATAACTATAATAAATAATGCTTCATCAATGTAACAGAAGTAGCACACTAATGCATGATTTTGCTATTAACCTACAACATCTCTAATTAAAAAAAAAGATGTGATTAGTAAAGAAAAGCAAAAATATTATTACATTCGGATTCTGATGGTGTCCTGCCCAACACATGCTTTCCAGCAATCATTCATACATTCCTCTCTTCAATATATTCAAGTTTCTGCCAGGCTTGTAAATCCACAGAGAAAAAGATAGAGAAGGAGAAGTTCCAATGAGGGGAAGGAAGACTTCACTGTGGCTTGAACACAAGTCAAGCCACAATGTAGGAGAGGGCTCGGGCTACTGCACTGTTTTGTAAACAATCAGCAGGATATCCAAGTATATCCAAGAGACCAACCTATCTTATCTGCTAGAAAAAGAATGGAGTAAAGATTCTAAAAGCTTTGATAATCTCAAAAAAGAAAATACGCAGTTCTCAGCACAACTTGCAATGAAGAACCATTTTAAAGGTGAAAGGATCAGTACTATTTTCAGTCTCTCCAAAGCATATATAAAATCTGAGTAGCCAGATTCAAGATATGCACAATAAATTGGTGACATTGTCAGAGCTGATAAAGGATGACAGGCTAAGTAGCTTGCACATTCAAAGCCAATTAAAATTATTGAGTGTTTTGTTTTCTGAATACACCTAAATTTGAGAATTGTGACTACTTTCTGTATGGCTCTCTTCAATGAAAAGATAAAAGTATTTCTTTTCCAGTATTCATTACAAAGTTAAACAATATTTATAAATAAATACAGTTGACAGATCTGTGTGAATTTATGAAAGGTAGCTTTGAACTCTGAAGGTGAGATTTAACATTAGAAAGCTGGATATAAGTGTGTGGGAGTGGGGAGTTTTTACCAAGCTACAGAAGAATTTTGTGACATTTTCTGGAAAGCAATTTCTGAGTACAATTTTCTTCCTGAATCATTTCACAATGGCTGTAACCTTGCTATATAAAGGTGATGCCTGCCAACTACGACTCCAGTAGGGACTGGTGAATCAAATATTTCCAGGTTTAGGAGATAGAATTTGCTAAAGCTAAAGACACCCACAGAATAAAACTTTTTCTCTGGGTACTCCATTTTTCCTAGACTGTTCAGAAGTACATATTTAATTCTTGCTTATAATCAGCTACTTTATCTTGAATAATTTCTTTTTACCTGTTGTTTGGTTACTTTTCTTCATTCACAGCACAATGTATACTGTTTTCAATGAAGATACCCAGGCAAAAGTAAAAGTTAAAAGTAGCAAGGAGTTTTAAGGGTCCTTCCTTACAGATGTCTAAGCAGAGAATGAATAAAACCAATTGGGGTCATATTGTCACCTGTAAAACATTAGAATTTTCTGGACTCAGGCATCTGACTTAATTGTAAACAATTGTTTATTTAACCAGTATTTATTATAATGATTTTTCTATACAGGACATCATAGTAGGTATAAGAAAACACGAAACACAAACTCAACAAGATATGCTTTTGTACTCAAGGCATTTTGATATTTATGTACACAAATATGTATACATATTTTATTATATATATATATATTTTTTTTTAGGTGCATGGTCTGGGAATAGAACCCGGGTCTCCCGTCTGAAAGGCAAGCATTCAACCTCTGAACCACCTGTGCACCCTAAATATTTTTAATAAAAGAGAATATTTGATCTGTTTTAATAGTTCCATAAAAAGATGTGTATTTAGATAAAGACCACCTTGGTTTCGAAAGGGAAAATTTGATAAAGCTTTGTGATAATTCTGACATGCAAGTTCTGCCTTGAAAAATTGGTCGAATTTTGGCATGTAGCTGCATGGAGTTTTCTCAGGTGGGAGGAGTGGTCAATGGTATGGAACTGAGAATGTTCAAACATTATATTAGCATAATGTCATGCAGCTTTTCTATGAACTGAAGTAGTTGTTACTGTCCTTGAATATTTAGTATCATATGCTAAAAGAATGAGAGGTCAGTTTGCTCACTGCCTACAACTGCTTTGTGCAAAAGGTAATTGCTTATTGGATTCAGTTGTTGTGAGCTGAAGTTTATCATCCATGAATCAAGAGACATTTGCCAGAGCAAGCATTATGTGAGACAGGCATAGTTCTAAAAAAACAACTATGTGCTTAGCACTTGCAGAAATCAAACATTCCAGACCACACCTGAGGTTTGCTTTATTTCACCTTTCCCTGGCTTTCTTGGAGGGTCCTATAGCTGGAACACAAGCGGTGGAAAGACCTTAGCCACTTGTCATTTAAATATCCTTAGCATTCAGCATGGAATGAAAAGGCATGTTATATAGACTTAATTTTAAGTCATACTTTTAAAATATTTTAATAGCAGTGATATATTGAGAAAATCATAAAGTAACATAGCTCTTCGTGAGATACCTAATTGCCAATAATAAAATATTCTCATCAAATAGGACTTTATAAAAGCAAAGTGGTAGATCCTGTGATTCCTCAAATTTGTTTCTTAAAAAAGTTATTTGAGTGCAACCGAGCAGTTCTAATATTGGCCTTGCCACTTCCTGCCTGGGGATCTGCGGAAAGGGTCTTGACAAAGCTGTACCTCAGCTTCCATAAAACGGCACTCTCTTGGGTCCTTTTCATCTCTTTTGAAATTATACCTTTTTGAAAACAACAAAATGAGCATTCAATAAATGCAGCTTAAAACTCTTCTAAATTGTCAAGATTAAAACAAAGGAGCAGAGCCATAAATCCGAATGCAGACTTGAAAGTGAAAGGAATGTGTCAAAGCAATATCGTTCTCCTAAATCCTTTTCTAAAGGTGCAAATTGCAATCTGACACAACTGCCTTTCTGCGTTATTTGTTTAACAACAAGTTTAATCAGAAAAATAGCTCTGGAAGACTTTGAAACAGATGGGCCATCAACTTTTAGATGTGAAAGCCCAGAAAATGATCTGTTAACCTCAGGCCCAGAAACTGCAACCCAAAATAGAGTATTGGAGAGGCATGTCTAGGAAATTGTTTATTAGTATGTTGTCATGCAGCTTTTCCATGAACTGAAGTAGTTTTACTATCCTTGAATATTTAGGGATATTTAGTATCATATGTTAATCTATAGCAAAAAATCAACCGTTTGGACACTGTTGATAATGTTTGAGTGGAATTCACTCAAATTTAAATACCCACTTATTGAATTTAATGTAAGCTTCTAAACCTATCTTTTAATATCCATATATGTGTGGTGATGTTGGGACTCATCAGTTTGTCCTTATTGGTCCATTTTTGAAGTCCAGTAGTTGTAATTCAGCAGGGTTTTTTTTTTTTCCATTTGAGTCATTTGATTGCATGGAATAAAGTAGTGTCAGATGAAAAACTAAGATTTAAGATGCATGCCTACCATAGAAGTTCACTTGTTTTGAAATATATAATCCTTAATTTAAACAGAAATCTTCAATTCCTATTTCACACTTATATCTGTACCTAAAATTAATGCCTTATTTTACTGTAGTTTCAAGTTATCTGTATTGAAAAAATTGTTTTTATTATAATGTGAACATGTGAGCGTGAACCATATAAAATTGTTATTTGATAAATTCACCTGATAAAAGCAGTTGAATATGGGAAATTATTAATATAATTGTTGTGATTTTTTTTGTTATTGGAACATGCAAATTACTGACAATAACTTCCTTGTGGACAGGGTCTTTCTATTTTACTTTTTCTTTGCATCTATTTATTTTCCCCACAGCTGAGCCTAGTGCTATCGACAGCTTAGTAAGTGTTTGATGAATACTTGGTGATGAATTGTTGTCAGGTTGATTAAATAGATGGGGAGACTGACTTCTAAGTGGCTCAGATATAAGAAGTGTTTGGCCATTATGGACAAAGAATAAATAGACAACGAAGAGTCCAGGTGAGAAACAGAAAAGTGATATATTATTTTGTGGAAGTGTGAGCGGAAAGGTGGGATTCTGGGCTGTCAAAAATCAAGAAAGAAAACCAAGTGCAAATTTTCTATCCAAAGCCACCCTGGAAGAAATGTGAAATATTTGTTGTGTTTGGAATGATCATTGAGCTAGTACACACTCCTAATTAGTTCTTTCTGAGCTGAAAAAGCTAATTAAAAAAATACCTACACATTGCATGGAACTCATACTGATGTGTGCTTTGTGACGAATGGGCTCGATACCCAGGATTGTCATCACACGCAAGCCCCCAAGGAGGAAGGAGTCAAGACTCTGTGTGCTGGGTGCAATCCCAGAATGGCAAAATGGGTAAATTAATATGCATACATATGTGCGAATCAAGATGAAGACGTCAATTTCATGTAGCAAGAATTCACCAGCACTGACTCTGTTAGGCAGAAGCAATCAGGGAACAGCAAGGAGATTTTTTAAATTTAGACATTCATTTAGAATTTTTTTTCCCCCTGAGGAGGACTGCCAGACTAAGAGCCAGGTAAAATCGAGCCATTTCAAGTGAAATGTGCAAGGAGAGAGTGTTCCAGATTCTCACATATTAGCCAGGGAATATGACGTTTCTAATAGCCTATTGAAAAAAATTCTCCCTCTTCTCCTGTGGGTCTCTTTAAGAACTAAGTGTGAATTTTGTTTTATTGAAAAAATTGATCTGTCCTTGGCCAGTGTTTTACTCTCATTCTTTGCTGAAAATCAGTCCCTGATGCTTTTGGGGAAAATGGGTGAGAGGGGAACTGGTGGGTATCAGTGTGTGCCCTGGGGAAACAAGGGGAGGTGGGACTGGGCTATCAGAGAGGACAGGGGAGAGAGTATGGAGATGAAGAATACAGGCTTTAGAGCCAGGTGGGCCTGAGTTTGAACGTTGGTTCTCTATTTTCTGACTGTGTGACCTGGGACAACATTCCTAACTTCTCTGAGCCTTGGTTTTCTCATCTACAAAATGGGAATAATAATTCCTACCTATTGTGATGATTGAAATAACGGCTGTAAAGCACCACAAACAGTGTCTAACACATACTAAGCACCCAATAAATGGTAATGATTAAATATTAGTCTTTTGGACAGTGCTCCCCCCCCCCCCAGGTTTCAATGAACCTGATCACACACAAAGGTCAGTGGTGAGGCTGACGGTAGCTGACAGGTCTTCTTGCAGAGAAGACCTCTGCAAAGGTTAAGTGAAGGTGATGCTTTTAGGTATGGGAGGTGGGATAGGTTGGAGTGGGAGAGAGGCACAATCAGGATGAAGCTAAGCTTCAGACACCTAATAGTAACTTTCAATTTCTCCTTTGACCCACTACAGGGACCACCCACTTAACTTAGGACAAATTCTGACATTGGTCACCAAAATTGGACTGTTGCTACTCCAAGTCTACCTCTACATAATTTGGAAAGCTCTTACATATTTTCCAACATCTCTCCCATGACTAATCTTCTGTTTAGAACTACAAAATAAGATGACTATTGACTCTATTTTTACATTTCACTATTCAATTAGTTCCATCTACCCACCCATCCACCCATTCATTCATTTATTCATTTAACAAATCTTTAGTGATCACCAGCTCTATACTAGGAGTTGTTCTAGTCTCTGAAGCTGGATCAGAGGGTCAGGCTGACTCAGTCTCTGCTTTCATGAAGGCTGTAAGATAATGGCTACAAAAACTCATTAAATGTGTAGACAAATGTTTTTTGATCACTGCATGTCTAACATGTAGTTTATGGTTCCTTGATTTTTTTTCATTCCATTTCTTGCTCTTATATTATGGATGGAGCCAAGTATGTATCAATCTATGATTTTGTAGAAGTAAACCTTTAGAAAAACCCATTTTGTTTAAATTTTCTGAGACATGAATTTGGTAAGTTGCTTGCGTATCTCTGAGATGAAATCTAAGTTGCATGCAAACAGTGAAATTGCTCTTCATTGCCTCTTGCAAACATACCTTTAATAGAATGTGAGTTCCTTGAGGGCAAGGACTTTGTTTTGTTTAGCATTGTATTATCAGGGCATTGATAACACCTGGTATGTACAAGTCACTCAATATATTTGATTGAACGAGCACACCGTTACAAAAATAAAATAGCTATTTTTGACATTTTCATTTTGAATTGTAGAAAATAATACATCTGTTGGTGAGAAGGAGAGACACCTAAAGAGATGTCCCCCAGCTCCAATACAGGTGCCAGGGTCACCAGCAAAAGCACAACTTGCACAGACTCTGATAGAAAGATGTTTTACTCTCATAGAGAAGAGACAGAGCAAAGTCAGCCTCAACAGTGGGAGTCAGTTCCTAGAAGCCAGTGGGTCTCAATCCGTGGCCGACTCAGAGAGATGTTCTAGGTGCAGTGCCCCTTTCTTGTGTTCACGTGTTGCCTAAATGCACCACTGATGTCTTAAAACGTGCCCTGCAGTCAGACTGTCTCTGGTGAATGTTTGCATATACTCGAGACAATAGGGGAGGGAATATACCAGCTGTCCCATTATCTATTACAGGATTATGTTTCATCCTGCAGGGCTGACACACCTGGTCCTGAGCACAGCTTGTATTTGTGGATGCCAGGGAAAGGTGGCAGGCCATGCCAGTTGTCCCTTACCACAATATCATAAATTAAGTTTTCTCTTCTATGGGTGGCTCCATAATATCAACTTTCCATCAGTGGCATGCATTCATCAGGCTTCCTCTTTTTTTTTTTTTTCCCTTTCAGCCATAGACTATATGGTATCTGCATCCTTGGAAAAAGAATGCTTTTGTCCGCTGAACTTTCTTTAATTTACTGAGACTGTACCAACATGTTGGTAGACTGAATGCTCAAGTATTATATGCTACTCTCCCTTAAAAGCTATTCACAGAAATATAGGGCACTGTAGTTGAAACTTAGGGCAATCTGACACAAAAATTCTCAATTCAACATCTTCAGTATCTGACTTTTCTTTTGTTCCAGTTAATCATTTACTTGTTTTTCTACGTGGCGCAGTTTTGCATCCCTTCAACACCCTTGTCATTTTCCTACCAATTACAACACAGATGGTTCCTGGTGAAGGTCCTTTTCATGGGAAGTGCATGTGACATGCATTCTGCACTTTCTCTTCAGTAGGAATCTAAGGAGTTTCAGTGGATGGCTTAGAGGCTTTGTGTAGGCTGCATGATTCCAGAGTCCAAGACAGAGGGCCTCAGAGGAAGAGACGTCCTGATGCTGCAAGCCCCTGCCCTCTGGCAAAGAATATTTGTCTCTGCATGAAATTTCAGGCCTGGAGGTCATGACCTAAGAAAATGTGAAGTTTGGGAATGCAGCATCAGTGACTGCTTTGCCTCTCCTTGTCTCCTGTTCTTGGTATTTCATGACTGTGAAGGTCAATACACTAAGCAACCAGTGACAGCAACAGCTGCTGCTTCAGGTGTTAAGTGACCTAAGGACAGTCTTTCCCTGGAGTCAGGTGTCCCAGGGCTGACAAATAGTTAGTGTGTCCTGAAGGAATGAAAGGATCAAATACACAGAGCTTTCTTCATCAGCCATTTTCTTTTACTTTCCATGGTGAACTAGACTTTCCAAGCTGATTGTTTTAAACCAACAAATGGAATCCCTGAATCCATACAGGCAGGAAAAGCCCAGGTATTTGGAAAGTGTTATGGATGGGGCATTCGAGAATGTAGACTTTTTCTGTGAAAACTGCTTGAAGGTATTCTGAGCACTTTTCACTTCTTCCCACAAAACTGGATAAAAAAGAAAAACCATAGAGAAAATAAAACTTTTGCAATTCAATTCCAAGTCTCTCTTTAGAGGAAACTGTGAAGACGATCTAGGACCTAGATCTATTAGTTCACTTTCAAGCTGCTATTCCCAAAGTATGAAGTGATCTCACTGTAGTTAAAAAAAAAATCTATTTAAAGGTATTGAAAAGAAGACTACCTATTGAATAGGATATTTAGAATGAAAACCTGGACACAAACTGTGCTGTCCACTTTGAAACCACATAAAAAGCAGTAACATAGATGGCACCATACAGCAAAAAACTGACTGATATGCCTTCCCATTGAAGATAATGAAAATCCAGCTGTGAGTACTTGTTGGGGCCCCTTTGAAAATTCTGCATTTCCTCTGCAAACCCTTGAGCACTCTCTTGTCTCGTGGCCTTATCTGACACTATCCCAATATGATAGGAAATGTTGGAGACTCACTATTTATATATGACCACTTTTCCCAAGAATCAGTGCAGCTCAGCAAGTTATACCTATGAAGTTTCTTATTGTTGCTGTTGAAACTTTAGAGGATTAAAGATTCCCCAAAATCCAATCTAGGTAATCCTTTCTACAGGATTAATTCACAGAATAGCTTTCCAGGATATGTTTCAGGAAAGAAATACAGATTTCAGATCCCTAAATCTAGAAGTAGCATTTGGTTCAGTGTGCAGATAACATCATTGATAACGCATGTGTGTGTATGTGTGTGTATGTGCGTGTGCATTTTCTACACGTTCACAGCTTATCCCATGAGAAATCTCTAAATGAAAAAATTTTTTAAAAACTCTGGATTTCAGAAACTATAATTACTTTAATTACAGGATAATTATATAAATAATGCATTTGAATGTAGGTTTAAGTTTTCTTTGTTTTCTAAATATTATCATCTTTCAGTGTTTTCAGACGTGTAAACAGGAAACATTTAAGTTTAGATGAAGAGCAGGTGAGCTGACTATGATACAAGTAGAGACAATCAAAAGATGATTAGGCTATTGAACACTGCCTAACTAGGTGCTAATTTTTAAGTGAGCAGGTGTACTTAGTCATTATAACTTTAAAATGAAAATATATTTTGAATTAAACCAACACACACACACACACACATTAAAATAACATTAGAGGTCTGACTGGCACTGACTAAATCTTGCAAAGGCAAAAAAGGTGGAAATTCAACTGTGAGGCAGCCAGCCACTCCAGAGTGAGGACAAATGAAAGAGAAAAACCTAGGCTTCTAAAGAAATGCTGAACCAGTTTCACAGCACTTTATTGATGTTCTTAAAATACAGCCCAAACATCATTAATGTGTTAAAAAGATTAATATTTTTTGTTATTGTTAAAGGATGATTAACTTTGCACAGGAATCGCACAAAGTAAGAAAGATCTTTTAATTACCATGGGTGGAAATCAATTGGTGGGTTTTTTTTTCCTTTTTCGATTCACTTGTTTTTCTTGTTGCAACTGAAATGCATCAGTGCACTCTTAGCTGCTCATGTGGAACGAACAAAGGACCTGATTTTAAATCAAAGGGAGATGGTAAACTTGTGACTAAAGCATGAACATTAAATTTCAAGGTGGTATGACATGCAGAATACTCATTTTATTCACATATGGCTGCACCTGAAATTGAAAACCCAGTTTTCATCAAAAGTTAATGCAATGAAATAAACTTCTACAGCATTTAGTAGGGGCTCTTTTTGATCTGTTAAGTTCTATGGAAGAAGGCAAACTGTTTCTAAATATCTAGGTGATGTTTAGACCACTTAAGAGTATAATAAATTTGTCTTCAGTGCACAAAAAACTATACTTTGGTGATCTGAAAGAGGTAAAAGCTTGTGTAAAGAGATAATACACTGCTATAAATTCAAATACATACTAAAGGAATCCTGATGGAATCCCAGCAAAGTATTCAAGTGGCTGTATGGTATGATGTAATCAACTTCCAGCCATGTCTAGCTAACCTTCCAAATATTGCCAATGGTATCATTCCTCGATTTCCCTACCCTGTCTGTTTTCCATCATCCATCATTGTATTTCCATTCATTTATTTTCTTCCAATCTTAAACTACCAGTGGGCTCTGTTCTGGAATGTACTACAATGGGTTTACTCTTCTGATTGCTTCATTAATTACTTCCTAGTTTAATTCTATGAGGATAGAACCAGTTGTGTGGAACTTCTTGGGCCCCATCCTTATTTTTGTCTCATCACAAGAAAAGTGAAAAGGAGTTACATTTGACTCCATCTGTTTTGCGGAGGCATCCTACATAGGCAGGAAAGTACTACTGGCAAAACATTTCAAAAGCCCGGAAAACTATGTCCATCAGAAGTTGCAGACAAGTGTTCCTGTAACTGCAGAAGAGAATTTGCTAAAAGGACTAAGGCTGGCATTGTGAACTACCATTATGAATAAACTCAGAGGGAAGAACAGACTCTGAGACTGAAAATAGTTGAGGTAATACCCTGGGCGCCAGGGGGCATTAAGTCTTCAGGAACAGATTTAGGAATATATGAAGACTGAAAAGAATTAATTGAGGCTGATATCATGAACATCAAGAGAGGAGGAGGACGGTGGTCAATGATGTTGAATGACATAGAAATTAAGATGAAGACATTAAGTGGGCATCTGTGATATCTTCTGGAGCAGTTTCCATGGGATGGTGGACAATAAGATCTGCCTCCTGGGAGGTAAAATGTAGAATACTGAGTTCCACAGAAGAAAATTCTTTAAGGTGCATAGCCATAAAGAGAAATAGGACATTCGTTAGAGAAAACACGTAGCAAATGGAGGGATTCTGTTTTATAAATATGAGGGGAGATAAGTGAGGCATGTTTATGAGAACTGAGTAGGAACCAGAAGGAGCAAGTGAAGAGACTGAAAATAGAGGGGAGGGAGGGATTAACTAAGAGGGAAAGACCTGGAAAGAGATTAAAAGGGATGAATTTAAAAGCCCAGGGAGGAGTCGTGATCTACGGGACTGAAGAAGACTGAGTGTGTGGGTACAGATTATATCTATGAAGTCAGAGAGAAGAAAATAGAGGAGCTACCCTTTTTATATCCTGCCCTTTTCTTTCTTAAATATGAGCTAGTGTTTTATGTTGGGGTGAGTGGGGAGTGATTGTGACACTTGTGAAAACTGGAAAAGATTTAGAATAGTCACAAAGGAAGCTGAACCACTCACCTCTCTTCACATTCTGTTGAAGCTCTTTTGTCTAGAAACCATCTTGCTGCCAATTCATGGCCATCAGTCAAGATCTGACCCAAAGGTTACTGCCTACCCTCCTGCCTTCTCAGATAGCACTAGACTCATCTTTATTTCTAAGGCACATATGCCTATGGCTTAGACTGTATATCATATTTCAGCTCATAATGTTTACATTTTTCATATTTGTCAACTGTCCAAGGATAAGAACCTTGCCTTATCCATTTTTTTTTATTCCCCCTATGGTTCACAAATTGTGGTGAAACAGAAGATGCTTTACTTGATGTATCTCTTTTATCTCTATGTAGAATATCCAAGCATCTCAGTTTGCTGGAGGTAGTTCCAATTTATGCATGTAGTATTGACATAATTATTAATAGTACCTTCTTTAACTCTTATAGTTAAATGGATTATTGGATGACCATTTGAATGAGGGACCCAAGGGAATTCATTTCCAAGTGGGGAAGTAGAACGTGGGCAAGTGAAGCCTGGAGAAGAGTAGTGTTACCAAACCAAGGAATGTTAGCCAAAGAGGACTAACTCAGGGCAGCACTGAGCTGCTTCTGAAAACTATAGGATGATGGGATACAGGTTCGTTATAACTCAGTCAAGTCCATAGTTGTTAGAGAGTCTATGGACACCTTTACAATAGTACCCATGGATACAGGTTCTTTGACACAAGGTCACCTGACCAACTGTCTTCTATTATTTGGTAAGCTTGTTCCAAACAATGGAAGAATTGTCAAAGCAGCAAAACAAATCAACAATAAAGTACAAGTTCTTCTATGGGCCCCTCTCCCTACTTCTTGCTCTCCTCATTCCAGCTTTGTCAAGCTCACTTCCCCATGTTCTCTTAACAGGATTTCATTTAATTTTCTTGGGGAAAAAATAGAAAATTTCTCTTAAGGAAACATGGCTAAGGAGATGAACTACAATTTATTGAGCCTGATACTGTATGTATGCATGTGTGTATGTATGTATGTCTGTACATATGTTTATGCATGTACGTTGTCCATTTAATCTAATGAGGACCTGTGAATTAAGTATCATGATCTGCATTTTTTTACAAGAGAGGAAACAGATTCAAAGGGATTGAGTCAACGTGCAAAGCCACCCAGCTTTTAGTGATGGAACCAAGATTTGAGCCAAGATCTATAGACTCCCAAACTTCCCTCCGTCAAATACAAGGCTTAGGGAACTCAGGGTGTGATCAATCAAGGGACTTGAATATCTCAATGACTGGTGTTCATACTATGCTTGAACTTGTCTGCATTGAAGGATTTTTGCAACTGTCATGTAAAGATACCCTGTGCTATAAGAGAGTACTGTGGAGAAGTAATTTCAAAGCAATAGAGATCACTGAGACAGGAAAAAAGACTGTGCAGTGATTCTATACAATGATGTTTTTGGGTTTTTTTGTTTGTGTTTATTATGGACACTGTGAATTATGGACATGATTAGGAATGTGATGGGTTTCTGGCACATTTTCTCTCCCTTACCACACATGGCTCTTCTTAAATGCCAAGGCACCCTATAATTAACAAACCAAGTGCTCATGATATCCTACATGCTTATCCTACAAACCAAGCACTACTACATGAGTGCTCATGCTTTTGAGCAACTCATTTGTAGTAAATGAAGATGCTCAAAATCTCCTGTGTATAAAAGAAGAAGGGATAAATCTTGGACAAGCCTACATTAAGTTCATTTATATATTATTGACAAATTTTTCAGCTTAGGGGACCCAGAAAGAGTCTATTTTCCCAGAGTTGAACATGATACCACAAGAATGCCCATCACTGTAAATGTATAATATAGCTGTTATTGCATATGATAGAAAGCATTCTTTGGGCAGAATGAATTTTTGTTGCCTACATGCTGACACCAAGCAGATAAAAAATGTGCTTTAATGGATTACCATTCTAAGGGCTACTATAGATGCACCCTCTAGTATGTTGTTGAGCAGTTTGCTTTTAGTAGCTACTTTCTATATTCATTTTAGTACTCCTAATAGCTCTAATTATAAATTGCACAATTTTCTATTCCTTCTTTGTTGTTCTTTGTCATTGAACTGCTCATAGACATTTTAAACAGTGGAGGCTGTTTATAGTTCATTAAACACTTTAAGTTGTTGTTCTAAAGTTTTATACTTTTTTGGTATTTTCCAAGTCATTTCCCTCTGCTGTCCTAGGCAACCATGCAACACAATTCAATAGAAGACATCAGATATGCATGTTTTGAGGATAATCAGCAGGGCTAACAGCTATTTGAACCAGAGAATTTGCTATCTGTTTTATATTGTGTATGGCATTTGGCATCAACAGTTTAGACCTTTTTTCTTTAAAAAAAAAAAGATTCGCTGTGATTCTTTTAAAGCAATAATTTTGCTTCTTAAATACAAATACTCGTCAAAGGGGAGTATTACTTACATTATGGTATGATGCATTACGGAAACTGTGACTATTGGAATGTTAAGCATTTTCCAACAATATTACAGTAGGGGGAGACGGAGTAATTGCTCCAATAAATGACCCACTAGAATCACGGTATAATTTGAAGGCAGAGATTCACTGGCATTCCCATGGCCGCTGAATATGTGGGAGATCATGGTGGCATAAGAAGGAGGTTACCACTTTGCATTTCTCATGGACTGGCCACAGTGTTTCTCTCCAACCTTCTCTTGGCCCAAGCTGATGCCAACCACTGGGCTGGAAGGCTTTTGAGGTGAGGCTAAGTTAGGATGCTTTCCCAAGTGCATTGTATAATCTTTCTGTGAAAACATGGGAATGTGCAGTTGGGGTTTTATTCTCTGAGGTTCAAACCAGATAAAACCTCATCCCCCATCCTATTAATTTTTGGGCAAAGACTCATTTACATAGTTACACCGAGCACTCTTGGCATACATTGCTCCATATTAGACAAAAGCAACTCATCCAAGAACCCGATTTAAATACTACAGAAAAATAGGAGAAATGGCACAGAGCAAAGGAATTTTGGGTTAACATAGAATTTCTGAACAATGGATGATTTAGGACCCTGGCATGATGACTCTGGGGTGAAGGCCTGCTCCCTTTCTGGGGGGCCTCAGGGGCAATCCTACGGCTGACCTGGGGGGTAAGCAGACCCCTTTCAAGGTGTACTTTTGCAATGGTATGGAAATAGGATCTATTTCCTTCCCACCTCCCATTCTTGCAATATTCTTCCCTTCTACCCTTTCCATATTTTCCCTCAACATTATGAAATCAAAAGATCTCATGATGAGATCAAAATGATCATGGAACCAATAAATAAATGTACTTACAATGGAAAATTTTATGTACATATAAAACAAAATAGCAAATCTCATTTAACCAATTGAGTGTAAACCGTAAGATTTCTGATCCAACACACTGACTGATAACAGATAATGCATTCTCATACATATTTACTCAGCTTGATTTTTGTTCATGTTAATACAAATTTCACTACACAGCTTCACTGATACCATGTGTATGCCGTTTGCCTTGGTGGAATGCTGACCTGAAGCTAAAAAATCATTTATGGTCAAAATCACTGTAGGATATAATTTTCAGGACTTTTTCCCCCCTCAGGAAACTGGGCTGTATTTCTGCATCTACCACTTATTATTATTATTATTGTTTTTGTATAAAACTTTAAGAATTTGTCTCAATATCTCTATAACATGATGTGAGGTCGTATACATATGAAAGTACTTCAAAAACTATAAAATGCAAAGTAAATGTAAGTTGTTATTCTCTAAAATAATAAACATTTTTCTTGCTGTACTAAAAAGTTAGTAACAGGCATACCTTTGAAGAAATGAATTAAAAGGAAACAATGGATGAGAAAAAAAAACACAGAAGAACTGTTTAAAGGATCCCACGAGGACCCTGGGTGAACATATCTAGGGGAGCTCAGTGTGAATCTGGGCTGCCTTCATGATAATCATGCAAATTGCCCCAGCCCCCAGCTAAGAGTTCCCGCTCCCAGTTGCACCTCTGTCATTTTTCCATACCACCTTTTATTTTCTAGCATGTCATACAATTTACTTCTTTTTTTTTCTATTATTTACTTTCTCTGTTCCCCTGCTAGAAGGTAAGCTTCATGAACACAGAGATTTTTGCCTCTTTCACTTATGGGCATATTACAAGAGCCCAAAAAACGTACCCAGTGAAAACCAAATGCTCTGTCAATATTTATTGAATGAACAATGGATGGCTCGATAGTCACCAGATTTTGAAAGAGAAGGAAGTTGTCCATGAGAAAGACATTCTAGAAGAAAGAACAGGTAAGCAGAGCTCTGAAGAATGGAAAAATAAGGTGACTCTTTGGAACATTTTCTCCAAGGGGATGGGAAATAAACCTGGGGGGACAACAGTGGAGAGGAGGCACTACTAGGCTGGCTGATAACAGAAAGACGAAGACTAAAATCTTGTACCCTAGAGGTTCACAGCTAATCCTTCCATCCTTCCCCAGTGCTATCCCTCCAATGTTTGCCCCATATTATAAAGCTTTCACCTGGATTATCACAAAGTCATTCTGATTAATGTCCCTGCTTCCAGTTTTGTCTCCCTGCTTCTCCCCTGGGATCTATTCCCAAAACAACAGCCAGACATATCAGTGACTTTCACTCCTTCACTCTAAAACCTCTCATGCTTTTTTATCTCCCATAGAATATAAGCCAAAGGCTTCAGGGGTTCCCAAAGCTCAGAGTCTCTGGGTGCCAATCCCCCCTCTGTCTTCCTCCCCTGCTTCTCCCTCCCAATTTCTTAGCTCCAGCCACTTCCTCCAATATACCAGTCCTGTTCTCATCTCAGGGATTTTGCACTTGCTTTTCCTTCTGCTTGGAATGTTCTTCCCCTAAATATTCACCTGGATCTTTCCTTCATTTTGTTCAGTTTTTGGCTCAACTGTCACTTTCTCAAAAACATTTCTGACCACTCAATGTGAAGTATCATCCCCCTCCACATTCTCTGCCTTTATACCTCTTTGTAAGTTTTAATCAGATGTTCCTGGCACATAGCAGCCTCTCAATAAATATTTGTTGGCTGAATGAAATTCTCACCAACAAAAAGCCAAAACTGAAAACTATACAGATAAATTAAAGGAACAATATGTCTTAGAAAAAGAGGCTCAATTATTTAACAGAACTTTGTGTGTGAGAAAGGATAAAGGTATGGATGATTGAATAGATGGAGTTGAGAGAGCCAAATAGGAATTCGGAAAAATAACATGGAAACCCTCAACTTCCAAGTGCATCATTTCAGCTTGTTGGCTTCAAATAATGTAAACAACTCTGGGCTTTATTGAAAGACCACTGGTGCTCATGAGTAAAGGGAAGTGGGGAGACCAAGTAGAGAATGGGGTGGACCAGGACTCCCAGGTTATGAAGTAGAAATGCAGGAAAATCTACAAATTCTCCCTGATCACAAACCTGCTCAGAACTTTTTCACTCCAAACATATGTTCCTTGAATGTTTGATAACAGCATGCAAAATGTGATCTCTTTTACATGAGGGGAAAAAATTTACAAATGAATTTACATTAAAATAAGAACAGGGGCCATCTCTGTGTATTGAGAATTGTGGAGAAGTTATATATATATTTTAGTTTGATTATATATCTTTTTAAAGTTTTCTACAATAAGCAAGTATTATTTCATGTAATGGGAGACAACTACGACAAAAATAAATTTCCTTATGAAAGCCATTGCTATGTTTTTTGTTAGAATGTCGTCGATGGCATGACTCATTTACTGTTTTCTCTTTGAGGATTCTTGGAAGAAAATGTAAACTGATTTTAGTGTCCCACAAAAGTTTGTAATTCTCTTGGGTCAGTTTTAACTTAAAGGTGGGATCCATATAGCCTTGATTATGTCAGCTATTGAAAGCTTTGAACTTGAATATGATAATAAAACATTGGAAACAACATAACTATCCTAATATAGAGGATTTGTTAAACCAACAATGACATACATATTGGTTACATGCATGTGTGGATGTTTGTATGTAGACAGAAAGGGAACTTAAGGACATTACAGCAAACTATTTTGAGTGTCCTCTCCTATACAGTGTGAGGTTGATGACAAATGAAAATTTTTCTATAAGTTGAATATTTTACAGTGAGCATGCATTTTATTTTACAAAAATTTGTAAAGGAGTGCAAAGATATCCATACTGTTTCAAATTTTAACATTTCAAAACAGTGTTGTGAAACATCATTTAAGAACATTAAATAAAGTTAACACGGAACTAGCTCAAAATGGCAACCATTGTTACTTTGAGTGGCATGAGTCTAAAGGAATTTTATCTTATTTCTTTTCTCTTAATGTGTTTTATAAATATTACTTTAATGATGCTTTAGTTTCCTAGGCTTGCTCAAAGCAGGTATCATGAAATGGGTTTGGCTTAAAAAATCGGAATTTATTCACTTACAGTTTAGAGGCTGGGAAAAATGTCCAAATCAAGGCAATGCTTTCTGCCCACAGACTAGCTACTGATGATCCTTGTCTCCTCTGTCACATGGCAAGGTGCATGGTGGTGTCAGCTGGTCTCTCTCTTCTCTTCTGGGTTTTGTTGGTTTCAGCTTCTTCTGCGATTCTGTCTCTCTCTCTCTCCCTCCCTCTCTCTCACTCTCTCTTCATTCCATTTATACAGGACTCAGTAATAGGCTTAAGATCCATTCTAAAATGAGGTAGGTAACATCTTAACAAGTAGACCTATAAAGAAATCCTACTTGCAATGGGTTCACACCCACAGGAATGGATTAGATTTAAGAACATTTTTTTCTCTCCTTCTCCTGAGAAAGCTCCCCACTGGGTGAACCCCACTATTAGCCAGAGGGCACAGAAGCCTGCCCATGTACAGCCTCTGGGCCAGATAGCAAGGTGGTAAAGGAAGCAGAATGGATCTGGAGTGTATCTGGCGCAGACTGCTATGTTCTAGGCCCTGTTAGAGAGGAATGCTGAGAAGCGATTATGCAGAATGCTGCAAATGCAAATCCCCACCAAACCTTTCTACCTTCTCTGAGAGCTCTTGGGGAAGCAAGCATAATCATTTTGTTTTCCTTACAGAGTACCTCCACGAGCTTCCCTCTGTCCTAGGGGCCACCCACTGGAGCACGGCTCCAAAGATCACCCACAGAATGGTCACTTCTGCCTCATTTATTTCAGAATCATCTAAAATTTCAGTCTCCAGAAGTAAAAACAGGATGTACAGAAGGCTGAATAAGACAGTGGTTGAATTAGGCAGATGAATGGCTAGTCAATCAAAGAATATCTATTTTTTAAAAAGATGGATACAAATATGTACCCATTCCATGACAATAATAACTGAACAAATTTGAAAAAAAACTGGTATTCACCATCACCTGTATAGAGAGCTTTTTGGCCTATAAATTGAAGTGCAGAGGGAAAAATGGACTAAAAATATAACGGAATGGGTGCACTAAACTAAAAATGGTTTTTCTCTAAACCTTTTTATGAAAGTGCATATGATTTCTCCATGAAAGTGCTCAGATTTAGAATATATAAGAAAATGATAACAGTGAATGTGACCAATCTCCAGCTTCTTCTCATTTCCATCCGAGGATGCTTGTGATGCCCATTGCTCTCATCTCCTCACTTTGCTTCTTCCATCGTCTGCTTTTGGCATCTCTTCTTCCTCCTTCTCCTCTCTCTGGGGTTTCCTTCAGCTTGACTCTAGGAAACAAAAAGAAAGAAAGTCGTATAGTATAAGTTTCCATCTTCTGTGCATCATTTTCATATTCTTCCTTGCTGGGAAACTGCTCTGCATGAAAAGCAGGGAAGACTCACTGGCTTTGTGATGACTGGGATACCCTGCTTTTATGGGAAGTGACAAGCAAGGTAAAACAGATTACTTGATAATACCCATAATAGTTTCCAGGACAAAGAACTTGCTAAAATCTTCCAAGATATTTTCTCTGGATTTTCCTAGAAAAGATTTCTTGCTCTCCATAATTCCAAGTACCAACATCCTAGAATAAAAAGACTAAAAAGAAAAAAAAATCTCACTTTCATTATACAATATGTTGGAAAATATTGCTGGTCCAAACTTTGTAAATACTGTCTTTATTTATATTTATGATTACCACTTATATTTCTAAATAATCATCATTATGTGGTTATATTTATTGAAGCAGATTATCAAAATGTATAATGTAATCTCTCCATTAACTCTTTCACATTAATGAGTTGCTATTTAGTAAATTACTGTTTCCCAGCACTAAAAGAAAGGAAGCCAGTGGCCTGGATGATTTTCCAAAGTGCCTATTAATAAACACCCAAGGCATATATTAAAATACTAGGGTGTGAATATTTTTGGTAAGTGCATAAGCATATGAACTGGGAGTTTTAGAAATGTGCATTAGTGCTTTCATGACAACAGCACACTGCTCAAATTTTTTTTCTTCTAGAGTTGCTTATCACTCCTTCAATTTTCATTATATTCCTATTTGTGGCAGTTTTGCATTGATTTTGACTGAACAAAAGCTTTCTAGTTTTGTTGTTTTGTTGGGAAATACTGAATGATCATTTGCGATGTTATGTTAGAGGCTACCTGAGTATGTTTTTCTATTTTTCACTTGAGTTAGTTATAAGCAGTTGAAGAATGATATGACATAAAAAGTGCGGGAAGTAATGTTTTACTTTGTAAAAATTTTTAAGATCTTCATGAGCTTAACTGTTGAAAAGCAACTGTTAATACAGTTGCTATGATTCTTTCCTAATAGGAATGTTGATATATCCAGGATTTAATATTTTTTAATTAAATGTCGTATGTTGAGATAATTGTAGATCTCCATGCAGTTGTAAAAATAAGACAAAAAGATCTCCTATATGCTTTTCCCAGCTTTCCCCAATGGTAATTGTGCTGGTTTGAAAATAATATGTACCCCAGAAAAACCATGCTCTTTTAATTCAATCTCATGGGGGCACACATTGTGGGTGGGATCTTTGGATTGGATTGTTTCCATGAAGACGTGACCCTTCCCATTCAGGTGGGTCCTAATCCATTTACCGGAGTCCTTTAAGAGGGCTCTGGTGGTTGAGAGAGGCAGACCGAAATACCCCGGGTGCTAAGCAAGAATTCACAGAAATAGCCAGAACCTGGAGAAAGCCAAGGAAAATGAAGAGATGAAATCCAGAGTTTGCTCCAGAGAAGCTAAGTGAGGGTTCACAGACACTCTGAGAGAAAGCCACTGGAATCAGAACCTGGAAACAACAAACTGGAAAGAAGGGTCTCAGACGTCAGCTGCATGCCTTCCCAGCTGACAGGCTTCCCAGGTGCCTGCTGCCTTTCCTCTGAGATAGCATACTCTTGTTGGTGCCTTAATTAGGACATTTTCATGGCCTTAGAATTGTAACTTGTAACTTAATAAATCCCCCTTGAAAAGCTAATCAATTTCTGGTATATTGCATTTCGGCTGCTTTAGCAAACCAAAATGGTAACATTTTACAAAACTATTGTACAATATCACAAGTCAGTTAGCCAATTTGATAGAATAAAGAAATGGAACATTTCCATAACCACATATCCATCACATTGCCTTTTAATAGACACAACTACTTCCATCTAGCCTATACCCCTTCCTTTACCCTTGGCCACCATTAGTCTGTACGCTATGTTTTTCAAGAATGGTATATAATGGAATCAAACAGAGAACCAACTTTTTCACTCAGCATAATTCTCAAGAGATTCATTCAATTTGTTGCATGAACAATAATCCCACCCCTTTTAATTGTTGAGTGGTAGTGTTCCTTGGTATGCATGTACCACAGTTTGTTTAATCATTCGTCTATTAAAGGATATCTGTATTGTTTCCAGTTCTGGGTTATTATGAAATAAAACTGCTATAAACATTTGTGTATAGGCTTTGTATGTGCGTCTTCACTTCTCTGGGAATTTTAAAAGGCCAGGGAGTAATTGCTGTGTCCTATGGCAACTGCATATTTAATTTTTAAAGAAACTCCAAAATTGTTTTCCAGAATGATTATACCATTTATATCACCATCATTAAAAATATAATATGGGCGGGCCATGGTGGCTCAGCAGGCAGAGTTCTCACCGGCCATGCTGGAGACCCAGGTTTAATTCCCAGTGCCTGCCCATGCAAAATAAATAAATAAATAAATAAATAAATAAATAAATAAATAAATAAATAAATAAATATGTATATATGTAATCCATTTTCTCTATACCCTCATCAATATTTGGTATTATCACTATTTTTCATTTTAGCCATTCTGTTAAGTGTGTAGTGGTATCTCTGTAGTATTAATTTGCAGTTTGCTACTGGCTGATGATGTTGAACATCTTTTCATGTATTTATTTTCCATCTGTATATCTTCTTCAGTGAAATCTCTCTTCATGTATTTTGTCCATATTCTAATTGGATTGTTTGCTTTTTTATTGTAGAAATTTGAAAGTTCTTTATAAATTCTAGATACTAGTCTTTTGTCAGATATGTAATTTGCAAATATTTTCTCCCATTCTGCATCTTGACCATTAATTCCCCTAACAGAGCAGAACAAAAGTTTTACTTTTTATGAAGTCTATTTTATCCATTTTTTCTTTGACATATCATACTTTTGGTGTCAAGTCTAAGAACTCTTTGCCCAGCGTTCGATTCCAAAACTTTTCTCATACTTTTTCCTAAAAGTTTCATTGCTTTACATTTTCAATTTAAGTCTGTGATCCACATTGAGTTAATTTTTTAATAAGGTGTGAGGCTTAGGTCAAGGTTCCCCTTGCTTATGGATGTCCAAATGCTCCAGCACCATTTGTGAAAAAGATCACTTTTTTCTGCATTGAATTATGTTTGTACCTTTATTAAAACTCACTTGGGCAAGATTCCACACAATCTTGGTTACTGTAGCTAAATAGTAGGTCTTGAAATTGGGTAAACTGGTTTCTTCCACTTTCTTGTTCTTTCATTAAGTTGTTCTATCTATTCTGGTTCCTTTACCCTTCCGTGTAAATTGTAGGATCATCTCATCTT
The DNA here is from genome assembly GCA_004026745.1 of Myrmecophaga tridactyla. Classification (NCBI taxonomy): domain Eukaryota; kingdom Metazoa; phylum Chordata; class Mammalia; order Pilosa; family Myrmecophagidae; genus Myrmecophaga; species Myrmecophaga tridactyla. The sequence continues at coordinate 80,428 of PVIY010002905.1, forward strand.
TAACTACAAAAATTATTTCTGAGATTTTGATAAGAATTGTGTTTATATATATGTGTATATATATTAATTTGGGAGTAATTGGCATCTTTACTAGCTTGATTCTTCTAATCCATGAATATGGTATATCTCTCTCTATTTATTTATATCTTCTTTGATTTTCTTCATCAGCAATACGCAATTTTCTACCTACACAGCCTGTATATGCTTTCTTAGATTTTCACCTACTATGTCTATTTTTAGTGATTATAAATGGTATTGTATTTTTACGTTCCATTTCTATTTCCATGTTGTCATTTTTAGTATACAGAAATATAATTTTTTTTGAATGTTTAACTTGTATCATACAACCTGGCTGAGAGCAATGATTCATTCTAGAAGTTTCTTGGTAGATTCCTTGGGGCTTTTTTACATACACAATCATACCATCTGAATATAGAAACAGTTTTACTTCCTCCCATCTTTCTTGGAGGAAAAGGCTTTTCTTTCTTCTTATTTCTTATTGCACTGGCTAGAGATCTTAACACTACATTTAATTAGAGTGGTAAGAGCAGTCCTCCTTGCCTTGTTTGCCATCTTAGTGGAAAGGCATTCAGTTTTTTCATCATTAAGCATGTTAGCTGTAGGTTTCTCTGTAGATGCTCTTTATCAAATTGAGGGAGTTCCTCTCTATTCATATTTTACTGAGAGTTTTTATCATTCATGGGTGCTGAATTCTGTCAAATGCTATTTCTGCATTGATTATAAATTCATGTAATTTTTCTACTTTAACCTCTTGATGTGGTGGATTATATTGAATAATTTTCAAACATTTGACTAACCTTGCATCCTTGGAAAAATACATGACTTGGCCATGCTGCATAGTTCTTTTTATATATCCTTGTATTCTATTTGTTAATATTGTGTTGAGGACTTTTGCATCTATACTCATGAGGCATATTGGTTTATAGTTTTATTTTTATGTACTATCTGTGCTGATTTTAGTATCAGGGTAATAGTAACTATTAAATGACTTGGAAATGTTCCCTTTTCTTCTGTTTTCAGGAAGAGATTGCTAGGATTTGGTGTTAATTCTTCTTTAAATGTTTGGTAGAATGTTCTAGTGGAATTATTTGGATCTGGAGATCACTTTCTTAGGAGTTATTTGAAACTAAATTTAATTTCCTTAATTGTTATAAGGCTATCAAAATATCTATGCTATACTGGGTGAGTTGTGTTAGTTTATATTTTGATGGGAATTTGTCCATTTCATCCATGTCTTGTAGAATTGTTCTTAGTATTCCCTTATTATCTTTTTGATGTTCGCAGGGTCTGTAGGATAGCCCCTACTTTATCTGTAATATTGATAATTTGTGTCTTCTCTTTCTTTCTTTCTTTCTTTTTTGGTTAGATTTATTAGAATCATTTTTAGATTTTTTTTCAAAGAATCAGATGATTTTTAATGTGGCAAATGATTTTTCTATTGAAAACTGGAGATTTTTGAATTGTGTTATGAGACTCTGGATCTTATTGAAACATTCTATTTTACCAGCTCTGTTCCAGCAGGGGAAGGGAGGTGTGCCACCTCATCACTGCCGGGTAGAAGGAGAAGTACCAATTTCCCAATAAGTTTCTTTTGGTATCCAAGATGGGGGGGGACTCATTACTATTGGGTGGGGTGAGATTTCTACCACTCACATGGTGTCTACTGCCACCACAAGAGGAGGCCTCATTACTTCTTGGTGATGGCAAAAGTCCTAACCTTCTGTGGGCCTCCTTCGACATACTTGGGGCGAGGAGGATGGGCATGTTAACACTGGGTGGGGCCAAAGTCAAGGATCCTCATTTTTATCTCCACTCATGCTGCAGGAGGAGGTGGTGATGGGCCTATGACCAGCTGAGAGGATGAATACTTGTGCCCTTTTTGGTCTTTTCTGATACCATTCCAGTGGGATTTGGGGATGGCATGTTGTTACCACTTCATAGGTATAGAAGTCTAGGGTTCCCACTTGGGCTTTGCTGGTATGGATATGGGTGGGACCACATATTTTCTGTGCTATTTTGTTGGAAAACAGTGGTTATTGTCTTAAATAAGTTTTCCGACTAGCTAGGCTGCTACTTTCTATTCCTTTGGCTACAGAGTGCAGGCTTTGATTGGGACTCTTCTGCTTATAGCCAATGGTGTTTCCAGGTATGGCCTTTTTCAGTTCCTAGTATGGAATATATGACACAAGAGAAAACCTGGAGGTGCATGGGTGATTCAGTGGGAGAATGCTCACCTTCCATGCACCCTCCCCAACCCCCCAAAAAGAAAGAAAACCCAGGGAACTCATCACTGTGTTAATTAGAGCACAAGGTCACTAACTGGTTTATCTTATTTTTTTCCCACCTTTCAGGGTCCTCTTACATTTGTCTTCTATATAAAACATCTGTGGTTTTTATCTATCAGGAATAGGGGAAATTACATCTATTACATCTTCCCTGAAGCAGAAGAAGCCAGCTTTATTTTTGAAGATATCTGTTTTTGTAGTGATTTTCAAACTTTTATTTTCCCCTAAAGGAAATCTTGTACAAAAGCCAAGCTTAGAATGAGGATAAAACTGAGATTATTTGACAAAGAGATCCTTTGAGCTCCATACCTCACACTCTTTAAATCTCTTGCAATGAAGCAAGAGTGAAAGGTACTGGATTTAGACATAGTATGGTCCTGAATCTTGGCCCTTTTCATGGATGATACATGGACAAGAACAGTCTTGTTACTCTATCCACTTCCTGTAACCAGCCAAAAATGTGACATAGCCACTATCCCACAGCCTTCCCTATAGCTAACTAGGTACATTCTCCTTGGTAGAGGAAATACAAAATATCTCATCACTTGATATATTGAAGTTGTCATGGTTCAAGTGGCAATCTCTTTAATGAAGATTATATTCATCATCCATTAAAGAAATATGTATTCATAATCACTATGTGCTTGGCACAATGGGTACTAAGCATGGCCAGTTATATAATTTGAGTGCTAAGTGAAAAATGACAATATTGGGCTGCTTGCTCAAAAAAGTGTTAACAAAGGCCATTAAAGGTAATGATATATACAACTTTGTTCCTTTCTTTCACAATCTTTCTCTCTTGACGTATCATGATGTTATTAGTTGCTATTCAATGATGCAATTCAGTGATGCAAGGGGATACTCCCTTTTTTTCAGTCATCTCCCCTTCCTTCTGGGTCATGTCACAAATGACCGTGCACAGAGAACCACCACATGGTTACAGCTTCTGTGCAGAGTGCAGTTGGTAACTGCTTCAGGGGTGGACGAGAGCCTTGCTAGAGATCTGCAAATGCATCACAGTGCTGCCAGTCAGCAGGGGGAATAGTGAACACTGTGCCCCACCCTGAGACACAAGAGAGACGCACATCCAACCCCACCCCTCCCTGCACCCAGCCCCCTCCTGGGCTGCAGGGCATCTACAGTGGTTGGCAGAGGCAGAGAGGGATAGGTTAGATAGACCCAAGGCACCAACCATGGAAGGGCAGGCAGCTGCGAAACCAGGCCAGGGAGGTTAGCAGGAGGCAGGATCACCTGTGAGTCAAACTTCCAAACCTGTAGACACAACAATCCGTTGTTCTATAGGGCTTCACTTACAAAGCACAAAGCTGAAGATAAAATTATTGGGATTACAAAAGGACAACCACAAAATATTTAAACCCTAAGCACAGTGCCCTTCTCAGCACAGGGTCTGTGGGACTGGTCTCAGGCCCATGAAGTTGGTCCTAGCACTAGAAATACAGATTGCAATGTCTTAAAATTCTTTTTAAGATTTCAATGAAACCAGTTTAAAAAGTAAAACTTCAGTCTTTTTGGCATATATTTCATGTGTTTTATTAACACACACTCAAGGAATTTGACGATTTTTAACTAAAATGCCACCTTGTTTTGACATTTGGAAGACATTAACACTTTCAAGTGGCCTTGATGAGATGGGTCTGATGACTTCCTTTACTTCACCATATCTTGGTATTATGGTAAAGACAGTTATGTTACTCTCATAAGTTTCTCAGTGATCCCATTATTATTCCATGATTATTCCCTGATGACAGTAACTAAGTTCCATTACTCAATAGGGGCTATTTTATTTCATCTTGAACAAAAAAGCTGGAGCATATTTATTTTCAATGGTGAAATGAAAATCTTCAAATGGCTGTTATCAACGTCTTAAATAATTTGCCTTAAGAAAGTGACAGCGATAGTTTCTTCAACCCTCAAGTTCTTTGCACTCTGCCACATAGTCTCCCAAAATGTCTTTCCTTTATAAAGAAAGAAATGTCTTTATTGCTATAATAAACGTATCTTGTTTTAAAGACCAACGAGTCTCATGGATGACTTGGTAATCCAAAGCTCATTATTTGTGATTACTGTTTGGTATTTTTGTGTGTTTGTATGTTTAACAATATACAATTAGAATTTAACAATGAGAACATATAAAAACCCTTCAGATTGAGAATAAAGTTGATTTAAAGGCATATGTGAAAGAACTGGCTTAAAGATGTCCATCTACTTGCTTAGAAACAACGAAATCTACATCTAATACTCGTGTTTAAATAGACTTGTCCATTTTGGTACTCATACATGGAGAGTTGGTTACTGAAGAGCAGAAAGGCTCTTATGATCATGAAATTGTCTAAAGAAGTCCTCTGGCACAGACCTCAAAAACAGCCTGCAGGTTAGATCATTTTCTACATTTGCATCACGAAGTTAATTCAGAATTTGTTAATTGTTCTCTTTGTTCCAGTACTTTTGTTAACTCTGACCAATTCTGAATTTCATGTGAAATATACCTGAAGTGTTAGCTTAAATCTCTAGAATAAAAGACCTGGAAATATCACACAGTGTTATTTCTCCTAAGCGATTATGATATATTTGAGATATTCACTTGCCTCTTTATTACTTTAACTCATAATTCTTCAATGTTTGGAGACTATTATGAACCAAACATGGAATATTTGATGACGTTTACTTATTCTCATGTTTCCATCCTTCAAAATATGTATTAATATGATTTTAAGAAAAGCTTTTAAATAAATAAAAATATGATAATTTAAAATATTATCTTCTATTTTCTATGTTGAGAGCCAATTTAGTCTATGGTTGAGTACAGACTCTGAAGCCAAAATGTCTCATTTTGAATCCCAGTTCTGTCTTACTGGTTGTGAGGCTTTTGGGAAAATCACTTAAATCCCCTGAGTCTCAGTTTCCTCATAGCTAAGGAGGCAAAGTATCAATAACAGTGCCCAATGAACATTAGTAAGTGTTAACAATTAATATTATTTGATATCATATTGTTTTTAATAAACAGAGGGAAACTAATGCTCCAACTGCTTTAACAACCCACATCTCAGTCCATCAGCAGACATACTGGGACTAAAATATATCTCTTAACTCTCAGGCAAGATTTGTTCCCACTATCCAAAATGGGTGCATCATAGTTTCCACTTATTTGAATATAGTGTTCTCAGTGATCTTAGGTCCTTCCTAAGTTGTCCATACCATATTATTTGTCATACTTTCAGCATATAATCACTTAAATATCACTTTATAAAGCACCTTTTGTCCCCCAATTTTTCAGGCTGCTTTGTACTCATCCTTCAGTGTTTAGCTTATCCTATGACACCTCATTTGGAAAGCCTTCTGTGATGGTTAATTTTATGTATCAATGTGGCTAACCTATGGTGTCCAGTTGTTTGGTCAAACATCAGTCTAGATGTTGATGTGATGGTATTTTGGAGATATGGTTAAAATCTATATTTGGTTGACTTCAAGTAAAGAGATTATTTTTGGCAATGTGTGTGGGCCTCAACTTGAGGGACTTACAAGCAAAAACCAAGGTTTCCTAGAGAAGAGATTCTCCTTCAGGGCTGCAACATCAACTTTTCCTGTTCTACTTATATTTCAGACTTGCTAGCTCCCCAAATCATGTGAACTAATTCCTTAAAATGGACGTACATATATCCCATTGATTCTGTTTTTCTGGAGAATGCTGACTGGAACACCTTGCCTGAGCAACCTCTTAACTCCCACCTGTTCCAGGACAGGGTTACACCTCCTTCTAATTGCTCCCTCAGAACTCCAAGTTAACCAAATTAGCTGACTGGGTGCACTTGTTGATTTTCTTACTGGCCTCTCCCAATAGATTATTAGCTCTTTGGGGCAGGAGCCATGTCTTCCATAGTAGAGTGGCTATTATTTAAGAGAGATACTAAATATTTAATGGGATAGGAGGTGAGGATTAGAATTGGCTATTGATCTTCTACCCTTGACACATCTTCTCTAACCCCTTATCTTACTTCATTCTTTCTTCCTCAGTCCTCACCTTTTGTCTTTGCTGAAAGTAAGCACAAACAGGCAGATAATTATTTTATTTTATTTTCTATATTTGGGCCAGATCTTGGCTGTAGCAGAGTAAACTTTAGGACTACTTGGTGTAGTCCTTTCTTAGACATTCAGAAGGCACTGTGGCACGTTAAAGTTGGCAGTTCACAGCAAACAAGATATTTTATATTATAGTACATGTTTAATCCAGATGTGCCTCAAATTCCTTGACCAAGAACTCTTAGATGCAGCGTTCCATGGTTCTGGTGGTCTTTGGCTCACATCTGGGAAATCATATTTTACGCTAAGGCTGCAGCTGGAATCCCCTGCAGCTACCATTCTCTCCATAGAAGACAATATGCACTAAGCCTGCAATAAGCAGGTGTTTTCTTTCTTTTTTTTAAGTTCTCCTTTGTCAATTTGTCCTCCAATTTTTCATTGGTCCTTCAAAGAAATTTAAATAACATATTTTACAAAAAAAAAAGATGCTTCAGAAATGTATGATACTCTCAATAGTAGTCATTATCACGAATATTACAGCTCATTTTCCTGAATCTTGGCTTACCTTTCTCTGAGCTTTCATTTATCTATTTTTAATAAAGGAATGTACTTCATTTGAACATTATGGAGTATGCAGTCAATGCTTATTGCTATTTTTTTCCTTGTTCAGTAATTCCTAATATGTTTTTCATATATAAGAAGGACAACTAGGGAAACATACTCCAGCTCATGTAGCCCTTGGATATTTGAATTTGGTAGTCAAGGAGCAATATTCTTGACAGTGCAGCATACTTCAAATTTAATGTATTTGTGACTTTCCTTTGTATTGCATTAAAGGTTCTATTTACTTTCCCATTATTTTCTGATTGACAAATGGGTTTATTTCTTCTGTACATGTTTCCATTGCTAAGATCTGTAATTCAATAGTCAGAGAAACTAGAAATTTGTTTGAGCCACATTTTCTAAGGGAGATGTTTTTTATTTTATTTCCAAGCTAAAAGAAAATGATACTTTCCAGATGACTTATTGCCAAAGGAAAAAAAAAAAACCAACCAACCAACCCAGGTTCCTAAGATAAAGATGATGGTGGTACTTTCCCGATAATCACAGGAGATGTGGTCAGTGCATAGTCACTTCTAGCCGCGTCTTTTCACAGTCACCATCCTATCACTCAAACAACAGGTCAATTCACTCAGAGAGTGCGTCCATTGTCTTATGTTTTAATCAGCTTGAGAAATGCTTATATTTTATGAAAACATAGCAGAGTTTCAAAATTTAGACTGTGCTAATTGTTTAAACACTTAACTCTTGTAATATAATCTTAATATCCTCAAGGAACTTTCTATGCAGTTCCCAGTCCAATAATTCTCCCAACCCAGAGAGGCTACTTGAATCAGAACCTGTGTTCCATCATGTTGATTAGATCTCACCTAGCCAAGGCTACATCCTTCTAGAATAAATGTGTCCTCTGTATCTGTTCACCAAGGAAAGAGAGGACTTTTTCCTCATTGACTAAGTTTGAACCTGATTGAATGCATGGAGGCTTGGATATTTATCTAGGGATTGCCATGTTTTCCCATCCGTGTTCTTAGAGCAGCACAATACTTCTCTCAGACCTAAAGGAGGAAATCAGATGAGCCAAAGTTGTCTGCTCCTACAGGCCATGACAGGGAGCCACAGGCAACTTAAAACCCTGTTCACATAATGATACCAGAACCAAAACATTCTATTCGCTTACCCTAGGCTCTGGGTTTAAGATTTAAATGCTCAATATGATTTAAACTTCCTTTGTTTCTCAGTTCTGCTGCTCCTCACTATCAGTTCTATAAAGCAAATCTGCTTGAGCATTCAAATAGAGTTTTCTTGTTTCTGTCTGTGCATTTGAACATTTTTTATTGTCTCTGCCTCTGAGAATAACCTCTTTTCTAATGGTTCATATTTTAACTCTTCCTTCAATTCCCATTCTAAGTTTTCTTCTTCCTCCTCTTTCCAGTTTAACTGTTTCAATTTCTGATTGTTATTTTCCTCTTTAGGAGGATTTTTTTATACACTAATTTCTTCACTCCACAATCTCATTGTAAACTTCATATTTTCATTTCATCTAACCCCTGATTCCCCTTCCCTCATTAAATTATACAATTAAAAGTTTCAGGTCATCTCTTCCATTTTTCCTTGAATTGCTTTAGGGGATTTACTGGGCAAATTCTGTTTTTCTTCTTTTTCTTTGCTTCACTTAGAGGATAAAAGGCAAATATTTTCCCTAAAGGGACGTTTGGGGAAGGAGGATAAGTTTTTCAGTGGCTAATGATTTGTGCTCTGGGTTTAATGCTCCATCAAATTACCTTAAGTAATAACAGGAAGTAAAGAGGGTTCCAGAGGAAAGTTGAAGGGGATAAACAAGAAAGAGAAAAAGAATTACCCTGAGACTACAAGGAGGATGTAGGAAAGCTGACCAAGGTAAGATAGGATTTATGGGAAGGACACCTGGAAGTCTAGGGGCTGGCACCCGGGAAGGTGACAAATAAGGGAGAGCTAAGGCACAAACTGGGAGGCTAGATCTAGTAAAGACCCAGAAGAAGACTTGTTCTAGGACACAGAAGACAATAGAACTGAATCATAGTTCACAGGCCACCCCTAACTTCAAGCCTTCACTTAACCTGGCATCTGTCCTCTCCTGTGCTCAAGAAGTTTCCCGGGGAGTTTACCTTAATAGCAATTGGTACCTCACCAGTTATCCTTTCATTTGTCCCCACCACCAGTGGAGCCACTGACATCCATCTGTATCATCAGGGCTCTGAACATAGCATCTGTATGTCATCTCTGAAATTTTTATCTTCAACGCCGATTTCTCTTCTGGTTTCAACTGTCCACTTGCTTATCTACTCTAGGGTCATCGAAACATCTCAATCCTAAGGCATGCCAAAGATGACTCTTGATGTTCCTCACCTTAGTAAATGCCAACTCCATTAAGGAGCTGCTTAAGCCAGAATCCTACAAGTCATTCTAGATAATCTCAAATTAGGGAATTTAAAGAGAGTTTAATGAAAATCTGTCTTCAAAGTTGAGGGTAAAGTTTAAAGAAACCTCCAAGTAATATTGTAATACCTCCACAGTTACAACAATGAGAGCCCAGGACCCATCCCTAGGACAGAAGGGGAAGCAGCGGGAGGTGGCTACTGGGACCTGGGCCAGGTAGTGCTGTGTGGAAAGGATCTGGCAGCATCAGCTCTTTTTAGTCCATGTGTCTTTTAGTCGATGGATGCAGCCAGCCCTCAGCAAGCTCACCGTATAGAGGTCAGGTCAGGAACAAAATCCCAAAGTCACTCTCCTCCCCACTTCAGAACACCTGCCATGGTTCTGGAATCCACAGGGAGAGCAAAAAAACCTATTGACATAAATCACAGAGGCTTGGCCTCCCGGGGAAGAGGGGAGGGTGGAGAAGAGTGGATCAGGATAGAGTATAATTACAAAACATTTCCTTGATTCATATCTGATTATTACCTGTAAATATCCTCTTCATAATGCTCCTATATGACCTTAAACTATAAAATGGAGGGAGCAGAGGGTGTGGCACTAGACAAAGAAAAATTTGGAGGGAGAGACCAGGGCAGAAACTCTGCATTTGTCCAATGTCTGAATGCAGAGGGCTCCAAAAGCACTTGTTGATTGATTCCATCTCTAAGCCACCCAGAAGCTGGCATTCTTTCTGGATTGTTCAGTTCAGTGAAAGCAGGAAACACCTCCTGAAGATTGGCTCTGCTGTGCTCACTCACACACTGACATATCAAATTATTTTCTTTGGTTCCATTTTATTTTCATCAAAACACTTTGGAAAAAAAAAAAAGATTGACACCACCAAGCTGATTCAGGTGAGGACAAACAATCTTCAAAGCAGAGTTGTCTCTCCCTGATCTGGCTCAATAGCTTGCAATATTAAATTCATTAATTGAATTACATCTGTCTCTGACTGACTTTTCTTGAAAGCAAATATTATTCTTTTCTTTGTACATAATCAATCATGGATTAAAGTAGGTAACACAGGTCATTTGCTACCAATCAATTTCTCTGTAAAACCACAAAAGAGAAGGTCAGAAAGAAGAGGGTGAAAGACTCTCTAGATTGCTAAATTAAAGCTTTACAAAATAACTACTTTTGAACAACTTCTTCCTTGGTTCCCAGAATGTGGCCTTTTCCTATTTTTCTAAGTTTTGCTGCAATTTTAAGTATGTCTACACCTCCTTTGATAGCTCCTAGTTGTAGTTTACTAGGCTGTCAAAAACAAATATCATCAAGGGTTGGTTTTTAGTAATGGGAATTTATTCGCTTACAAGCTTACTGTTCTGAGGTTGTAGAAATGTCCTAATCAAGGGATCATCAAGACAATGCCTTCTTCTAGAAGACTGGCTGTCAGTGATCAGGACTCCTCTGTCACATGACAAGGCACATGGTGGTGTCTGCTGGTCTCTCTCTTCTTTTCTGGGTTTCTTTGCTTTCAGTTATTTTGCCTCACTGGCTTTCCCTCTCTTTGTCTGAATTTCATTCTTTAAATAGCATTGGTATATCACCTCTAGAAATTTTTACCTTCAGCAGGGACTTCTTTTCTGGCTTTCAATTGCCCATTTGCACATCTACACAAGTGCCATGGACATCTTAAGCTTAATGCATCCTCAAACTGATTCTAAATCTTCCCCATCTTAACAAATGGCATCTGGTGTCTAATCGATTGCATAAGCCTTAAACCTAGAAATGATTGTGGACATATGTTCCTAAACCAATGCATTACCAGTCCTAACAATTCTTTTTACTAAACAATGGCAGATGGGAATTATTTTTTCCTCCAGTGATACCATTCTAGTCTAAGCCACAGTTATCTCTCACATAGGCTAGGACAATGATTTCCCAGTATTCACCCTGCAAGTTTATTGCCACAACCATTGCTACCATTTTACCACATATTTTTCATACAATAGACTAAAAATAAAATAAAAATAGTCAGACTGATTTTTTAAGCATAATCATACAACTTTACTCCCCTGGTTAAAAACTTTCAAATAGGACTGATATTCCATATTCTCTAACTTGATATGGGAGACCCTACGTGATTTGTCCCTGCTTTCCTTTCCAATCTCATTTTGACTTACCCTCTCCCTTGTTAACTAGGTCCAGTCTCACTGGCTTTCTTTTAGTTCCTTGGGCATTTCAAGGAATGGGGGTTTTTGCTCATTATGTGCTTCTGCATGGAATGCCATTCTTTCCTTCTCCATCCCCACCCTCATTTCCCAAAACTTCTCTTCACTTGATTAGCTTTTATTCATCTTTCTGGTCTCAGCTTAAATGGCACTTTTTCAAGTAGCATCTGTGATCTCCTCCAGTAGGATTTTATCACCTCTGTGATTCTCCTTAAAAAAAATGCTATTTTCATTTATGGTTCCCATCATAATCAGAAATTACACATGCACTGTTTTCTGTGTATTTGGTCTTTATCTTATCTCTACTGTCACTCCATAAGCTCTGTGACAACCTGAACACCGAAGATTCAGTGTAGCTTCTAGAGCATCACTGGCACTCACAGCATATTTGTTAAATCAATAAAAATTCTTCTCTGGGACAACACTGCTGAGGTACTTGGAACTAGAGAGAATGCTCCTCTACTTTGGCCTGGAGGTCATATAGGTAGGCATCTCAGAGGGAGAAATGCCCATTTTGAGATAATATTTCAAGAATTTCATCCAGAAGCAGGCTAAGGTCTGCCTAGAACTTCCTAGGCTAAATTCTAAGAAAGTAATAGAATTTTAAATTACCCCCATCTAAGAAATCTCTCAGTTGGTCTTTCTGTTATTTCTAGGCAAGCCTAAGCTTCCCCCCAACACCTCTAAGGAAATCAGTCTTCTCTACAAGGCAGTTAAGCATCCACTAAACCAAAGATCAACCAGAGCACTGCCTCCCCCAACAAAAAAAAAAATTACAAAATTTAATAGGGATGTTTTTCCTAAGTTTTACCGAGAAACGAACCATTATTTTTTTTAAGAGGAATTCAGTTTTATTCCTATTCTAATATTCTTACCTTCAGCTTTATAACCATCAAGAGCAACAAAGTAAAACCAAAACAAAGCAATTTTACAGTTCTCATTGCTCAGAAATCATATTGTCACCTCTCTGGATATCTGGATATTTTCATGGCCAGATGAGCAAGAATTCTGAGAAAGGAATTTAAAAAAAAACAAAACCCTGCTCAAGTTGGGCAATATAAAATGACCCTTCTCTCTCTATCTATAAAAGCTCATCACAACCCACAACCATGGCTTCTTATCTATTGTAATCATAGCACTAGCAAAAATTCTACAGTAGGATGTGGGCGAGAAATCAGCTTCATGATTATACACAACACAGAAAAAGTCCTTTGGTGAATACCTGTCACATGCATGATGCTATACACCAGTATTGCCATATCCATAACAATTCAGAATAAAATAGATCAGATAAGCATCAGTCAATCACATTTTTCTTTCCTCTTGGGATCAGAAACACCCAGCTTTCTCCTGCTGCCCTAAGCCTGATATCAGCATCTTTTTTTTTTTTAACCTGCAAGATTGTGATTAACTATTTTTCACCTCTGTCAATACTTTTAGTAAAGAATGAACTAAATAAATTAAACCAACAGATAAAAGAGCATATGAATGTATTAGGCTCTCATCACTGTTCTTTTTGGAAGTGACAGATTAGCTGCTCATCTAAAATCTGTCAAGCAAATGCTTTGAGAATCCAGATAAATTTTTAAAAATTGTAAGGAAGTGCTAAGTGGATGCAGATAATAGCATTATATCGTGTTACTGCATTTATTGAACTAAAGACCGAAGGGCACCAGTCTTCCATTTTTGAGTTGTGTTTTTTAAATTATTGCTTTTTAAAATATGTAATAAGCCCCTTAAGTCCTATTCTCTAATGCTTTTTCTTTTTCTTTTTTTTTTTAATTAACTAGAAAAAATCCAGGATTTATGTTTGTATTTAAGTATGGCCTTTCTAAAAATGTTATTGCAGGATGTTAATAAGTTTTATGTTAAAAAAAAAAAACTTCCTATTTAAAAAGGTTTTGAAATACTGGGTTGATATAAATAGGACTCTTTGGGACTCAGATGCTTTAATAAATGCTAACGTGCATATGGGGAGCCCCATGATGGGGGTGTAATATGCCTTACATTCCAGATCCATTTGATCTCAGGACCCTTTTATTGTCAGGACATCTCAAGGGACTAGTGTTTAGTTAGATACCTCTCCAGAAACTCTGCTCTAGAAAAAAAAAATCTTTAAGTAGGAGCTAGCCCAGAGGCTACTTAAAAGCACAGTTATAACCCTCCCTTTCAGCTTTAGACTTTAGACTTTAATTCTCTACTCTGGAGTACTGTGAGTGTTTTGATGGAAAAAGTCATCAGGCCCTGCCTCTGAGGTTAGGCACTCTGAATTCCTGGACTGACTCTAAATTAGCTGTAGAATTGGACCTAAGGAAGATAAATAAGTAATGACAGAGCAGACTGGGACGGTTAGTGACAGTGTTCTCCAGGAACTCAAAACCACACTTGTAAAAACTTGAAAGTTTAGTAATTGTTCAAAACAAAGATCATTGTAATTGTGTGACCAAGAAATTAAGATTGAACAAATAGTGATGATGACTGGATCATTACATAAATGGCTTTCTCTTACTTTCTAGTGTATTGTAGAGCACCCAGAAAGAAATACCTGTAACCCAGCTGTCCTCATCTTTGATAATGATTGTATAACTACATCACCTTTATCTTGTGATTGTAAAAACCTTGTAACTGGCCCAGCTTTTATACCCTTGCCTGCTCTACAACTTCAAAGTCTTATGATCACGGACAGCCTAATGCTTATTAACGAAGGAACTTGAGTCAGCCTCGAATTCACCCTCCCCAAATTCTGTGTTCTCTTACTAGACAAAGCTTTATCTAACCAAAATTGACCCGCCTGACATGCACAGTAGATTAAACTTTAACCTATAAACTCCCTTTACCTCCTTATAATACATAAAATCATGCCCATCATCATATTAAGGTCATCATTTTCTCACATATGTTCTGTGAGTATGTTTCGATCTGCACATGCTCAATAATTTGATAATCTCCAAGTGCTTTGATTGGGGAAAGGTGCATGCTAAAGATATCCAAGAAGGGAATGAGTTGGCAAGTGGCTAGAGGAAAATAATCCCAAAATCTGCATAACTAGTTTTGCACCCTTTGCTAATCAAGTAATTTCTTTAGGCTTCAGTTTACTCAAATGCAAAATAAGGGGGTGAGAGTCCATAACCTCAGGGCTCCTTACAGTTTTTAGTATCTATGGGGGTTTGACTGTCTGGAATGTTTACAAGCACAAGATTAAAGAATCCAGGTAGGCAAGAGAAGTAGCAGTTGATTTTGTTTCTGTTGTTTTGTGTCCTGATGCTTCTTCAACGTGGGTTCTGGTTCCTATTTATTTTATTATCAAACTTACATTACAACAAGTTTAGTAATTGCTTGAAACAAAGGGTCATTACTCAGAAAGCTGCATTTCAGCTGTGTTAGGATTAAGACTTTGAAAAGCTCAAGAAGCAGAGTTTTCTCCAACATTGTTTTTTCCCATTTCTACAAAAACCTTTTTGTACAGGTTCAAGTTGCAAGATTAGATGCTAATTTGATTCTCTACATTAGAGAACAGTCTTTAACACAGCATTGAGATGTGGCCTTATCTAGAGGGACTGCTTTTGAAAGAAATGCTACTGAAAGCCAATAGACCAGCTTTGTTTTTCTAAATTATTCAGAACAGACGTAACTGACTGATTTGTTGATATGTAGATAAATATCAGGTATTATTTAGCCAGCACCAACCAGCCTGAATATCTTTCCACCACTCTGGGAATATTGAACTCAAAAAAAAAAAAAACTTACAGCCTAAATAAAAGATAACAGATAGTATCCCTTGGAAATGAGGAAATGAGATAAGCTACATTTTCTTGCACAAAATGTTTTTCATCCTCTTCAAATACTGACAGCAACTTTTCTATATGTGCACCTGTTAAGATTTCAAAATGGAGGAGCTGAATAGGAAATAAATCACTACCTGTTTAGGACCAAAAAGCAAAGGCAGTGTCTAATCATTTTCCAACTATGAAAATGAAATCACACATGAATTCTATAGAAACATAAAATGCAACTCTCCTCAAAAGTCCTGCTGTTTCTTTTGTTTACGGTCTGTCTACATTATTGATACTGCCGCCTGCACCCAAATGACCAATTCCTGAGACACTAGGGTTTCAAAGAGATAAATAGTTTATTGATAGGCACAAAGCAGGAGATCATATAGTCTAACAGCCTAAAAATCTGCCTCCCCAAACTGCAATAATTCTGATAGTTTTATAATATCATAAGATGGGCAGGTCTTAGGATACTGAGCACAATGGCTCCAGATGATGTAACTACAGGAGACCTAATTATTGAACATATGCAGATTGATACATGCTTAGTACAGAACATATGTAAGGAAAAGCTGGCCTTAATATGATAGGCATGATTTCTAGTATTATAATGAGGTCTAGGTGACTTATAGGTTAAAGTCTAAGCTACTGCGCTTGTCAGGCAAGCTCATTTTGGTTAGATTCAGTTTGGGTTATCAAGATAACTTTGGAATTGGGGTGGGTTAGTTCTGGGCTGACCCAGAGCCCTTTATTAATAAACATTAGGGGCTGTCTTCAGTGATCACAAGACTCTAAAGTTAAAAAAAATACAATGGATTAAATGGGTACAAGTAAAGGTCAGTCACAAGATTTTTACAATCACAAGGGCACAAGACAAGGGCTATACAATTATTGTCAGAGATCAATCTCTGGACTACAGTTCAGAGATTTCAGGTATTTCTCTCTGTTTACTCTAATATACCAGAAAGTAAAAGGAAATAACTATATAATGATTCAGTAATCATAATCTTCACTGAAACCCTAACATCTCAGTTACATTGTCTGGGTTTTCATTTGCATTAATCCACTCTCCAAATACAAATAAAAAATCTTGTCATATATTTGGTTTTGTTTTGGAATATACCTTCCTCTGATGCTATTTTTGTTTTCCAATTTTGAGGCAAAACTGTTCCCTCTTCATATGTTCTAGATATTAAATCCTTATCAGATATAGGATTTCCAAATATTTCTTCAAATTCTGTGGATTTTTTTCACTTTCTTGATAGTGTTTTTTGCACAGAAGCTTTTAATTTTGATAGAGTGCAACTTATATATATATTTTTTCTTTGTTGCTATTTTTTTTGTTACTGTGCTCAAGAATTTAATTTTTTTCTTTTGTTGCTATGCTTTTTGTGCTGTGCTTAACAATTTAAGAAATCATTGCCTAATCCAAGGTTGTGAAGTTTTTCACCTATGTTTCCTTCTAAAAATTTTACAGTTTTAGCTCATACATTTAGGTGTTAGATGCATTTTAAGTTAAAAGATTATTCCTTCCTCCTTGAATGTCTAGGTACCATGGTCAAAAATAAATTTACCATGTTTTTTTTTTCCCTGGGCTCTCAATTCTATTCCATTGATCTGTATATCTACCTCTATGCCAGTAGCCTACTGTTTTGATTACTGTAGTTTTATAGTAAGTTTTGAAATCAGAGGTGTGATTTCTATAATTTTGTTCTTATTTTTCATAACTGTTTTGAAAGTCCCATGCAATTCAATACAAATTTTAGGATCAATTTGTCCATTTCTGCAAAAACACAGTTGAAATTTTGATGGGAATTGCATTGAATCTGTAGAGCAATTTGGAAAGCTTTTCCATTCCAATAATATTAAGCTTTCCAATGATGAGCATGGATATCTTTCCACTTGGTTAGGTCTTCTTTAATTTCTTTCAATAATATGTTGTAGCTTTCAATGTAAAAGCCTTGGGCTTCCTTGGTTAAATTTATTCCTGCTTTTTTTTTTCTTTTTGATACTATTATAAATACAATTGCTTCTTTAGTTTCTTTTCTAGATTGATCATTGCTAGTGTATAGAAATACAAATGATTGTTGGGTGTTGTCTTGTGTCCTACATTTTGCGGAATTCATTTATTAGATCTAACAATGTTTTGTAGATTCTTAAGAATTTTCTACATGTAAGAATATGGCATCTGAGAATAGAAGAATTTTTACTTCTTCCTCTGCATCCTAGATGTTTTTAATTTCTTTTTCTTTTCTAAGTGCCTTGGCTAAAACCAACAATACAATGTTCAATAGAAGTGGCAAGAGCAGACATCCTTGTCTTATTTGTGATCATAGGGGGAAATTGTTCATACTTTCACCATTAAGATTGCTGTTAGCTGTGGGATTTTCATAAATTCTGCTTTATCAGGATGAGGAAATTGCCTTCCAATCCTAGTGTTTTTTGAGCATTGTTGTTGTTGTTTTTAATCATGAAAGGGTGGGAGAATTTGTCAAATGCTTTCTTTACATCATTTGAGATGATAATGCATTTTTCTCCTTTATTCTATTAATATTGTGTATTACAGCCATATAAGATCTTTGTGGTTTCCTTTTCTTGGTATGTAGTTGCTTTACTTTTGTGTCAAGGCATAATGAGTCATAGAATGAGTTAGAAAATGTCCCCTCCTCTTCTGGTTTTTTTGGAAGAGTTTGAGAGGGTATTTAAAAAAGGTATTTGGTATTTATTCCTCCTAGCCTCCAGTGTTCTAGAGCAGCTAGAAGGAAAAATCTGAGATGACGGTATGGTAGCCCATGACAAGCTCTGGGATCTGTCCTGTAACTACTTGTTGAACAGTGCTCTGAAAACTATTGCATTTTTTCTTTCTTTGCTTTGCATATATATTTTACAATTTAAAAAGTTTAAAAAAAAAGATATTTGATATAATACACCAGAGAAACCATCTGGCCCTTGGCTTTATCTTGTTGGAAAGGTTTTGATTACTGATTCACTCTCTACTTATTTTAGATCTATTCAAATTTTCTATTTCTTTTTTATTCAGTTTTGTATTTGTAGGAATTTGTCCATTTCATCTAGGTTATCTAATTTATCAGCATACAATTGTTCATCATATTCTATTATAATTGTCAATATTTCTGTAAGCTCAATAGTAATACCTTCACCTTAAATTCTTATTTTAATAATTTTAGTCCTGTGCCTGTTTGAAAGTGTTGTATACCCCCAGAAAAGCCATGCTCTTAAATCTTCATTCAATATTGTTGGGTGGGATCTTTCTCAATAATTTATTTCCACGGTGATGTGACCCACCCAGTTGTGGGTGGAACCTTTTGGTTAGGTGGTTTCCATGAAGATGTGTCTCCACCCATTCAAGGCAGAATTGCTTACTTGAGTCCTTTAAGGGGGAACCATTTTGGAAAAAGTTTCAGAGCCTAAAGAGCTGACAGAGCCGATATGAGAACCAGAATGCAGAAAGAAAATGACCCCAGGCATTTTGAAAAATACTGTTTGAAACTAGAAGCCAAAGACTCCAGCAGATGCCAGCTAGGTGCCTTCCCAGCTGACAGTGGTGTTTTGGACCCATCAGCCTTCCTCTGGATGCCTTAGTTTGGGTATGTTTAAGTCCTTAAAACTTTAATCCTGTAATGTAATATATTTCCTTTTGGGTTAGTTGATTTCTGTCTTTCAGAGCTCTAAAGAAGTTGATCTGACAGTTTCTACTAGTTTACTCATTGCTTTTGAGAAGAGGTTAATTTCTACAGTTCTATATTCTGGAATTTTTGCAAGCATCACTCAATGATGATTTTGACAAACGTATAAACACTATGTAACTACCACCACCTCATAATATTAAACATTCTATCACACCCACAAATACTCTGGTGACCCTTTGCAGTAAAATCCCCTCTACCACCCTCCAGCCTCTAGGAACCACTGATCACTATACTTTTGCCTTTTTCAGATTTTCATGTAAATGGAGTAACAGAGTAGGTGGTCTTCTGCGTCAGACCTTTGTTTTAAAAATCAAGTTTGGAAAAGAAACAAGTGAATTCATTTTGACTTTTAGTTGATTGATGGTAAGTGTAAGTTCCCTCCAGAAGTTTGGAAATTGGTGAAAAGGAGGAGTCAGAGCCAGTATTTCATTTCAACTCATTCCATAATAACCATAGCACTCTCATAAAATATGGAGTAGCAAGAAGTGCATAAATAGTAAGTATTAAAGAGTAAAAAGAGAGCAAACATCATAGTTTGAAAAATAGTGCCCAAGAGAATTATGTAAAGGTCATAGAATATGAATAAATATTAATGCACTTATCATGCAAAATTGGAAAAAATGTGCTGTTACAACTGAAATATTATTCAAAGACAAGCATTGTAATTAAGGTTTTCCTTTTCCCATGGCAGTAGTAGAGAAATGCAGGTTGATTCTCAGCCTTTAGCCAGTTCATAATCATTTTAAAAATTCAAATGTGAGCCTTGCTGCAATAATGCTTAAAGACTGAATGAATAGCTACTTAATTCCTCAAAAGCATGGCGTTTGGGCTGTGAGACATTCATATTCTGGTGTAGCATGTGCAGGAATGCTGTCGTATCAATTAGCTACTTTAACCCTCAGAAGGTTATAGCTGATGGAAAACATTGTCAGCTCACCTCCTCCTAGGAAAACTAGAAATCTGCGGATGATCTACAGACAACCTATCTTTGGGTCATATGTTTTTCTGTCTCCCCTTCAGATGCTCTTAATTCATGAGAATAAATTTTGAGGACTATCCTGCATGTGGACCCAAAAGGCATATTCAATTCAGCATCTACCACGCTAATATCTGCTCCAAATATTGCAGTAAAAAAAATGTTGGCAAACACCTGGAGCAGCAACTTGGTTCTGATCCACATGTGAGTCAGAGGGGTGATAGTCTCAGCATTAGTCTCCCAAAGAGTCCCCTAAAATAATATTGGGATCAGAAATCACACCCTAAAGCTAACATGAGTCATATCTAGTTTACTTTGCATTTTAATTCTAGCTTGTGGCAAAAGTGTATATCAAAATAAGTTTATTTGGATTATTAGTTAAAAATGATAGGAGATGTATATGTAATTTTATATTATTTTTCTTTACAAATAGCAAAAAACTTTCAAGGGTAATATATGTAATCTCGATTTTCCTTGATGACTGAAATCAAGTCCAGAAAAATGGGAAGATTTAGAAAGCTCACTAGCTAGTTGCATTAAGGTTAAAGAATTTCTTAATTTCCCATAGATACATTATCAGAATACACATTAAAATAATGCACGTGAAGTGTTTCTTAAATTTTGTAAATTTTTAGAGTAAAGTGCCCAAACTAAATGAAGTCATGGAATATAGGGCATTATAAAATCCATTCATATCCCCAAAATACCATGCCATGTGAAAAATGAGCCATAAAAGGTAAAAATACATAAGGAGTACTTAAACGAATTCTTCCTTCAATAACAGCCAGAGAAAACAGCAGGAGTTAATAAACTGAAGAGTTGACTATGACAAAAATCAAAAGACACAAGCAAAAAATAAGGCCCAGTTTCATTATACTTATATAAAGTATGAAAGTTTGAACCTCTTGAAATGGAAACAAGGTGTTGCTGTCTTTTACCCTGTACAACAGTATGCACATTGGCAGGTAAATGATGACTTCTCAGTAACGGCTTATGGAATTAAGCTAACTTCATACTGAAGTCACATAATACCTTTTATTATTACTATTACTACTATTACTGTTATTTTTTTAATACTTTGGTCAGTAGGGAAGGCAAAGAAGTAACATTAAGAAATCTCTGTGATGAGAATGTCTTAAACTGAAAATAGAGGAAAATAAGTTTTAGAGATGTTCATATAGCATGGTATTCCTAAGGCAATCATCAGGAATTTTGAATGGGGATAGCCTCAGGCATGCAGCTACCTATTTACCACACCATGATTTTTCTTGCTTCTGTGTCTTTGCTCACGGTATTCTTTTGAGAGAAAAATGTTTCTCCAAATTCTTTGCCTAGTTAACAGTTATTCATTCTTCAAGACTCAGTTCAATTTTCATCTCCTCTAAGAAGGCTTGCCTCCTTATTCTTCAGGTTTAGTTAAGTTCCCTTCTTCTATACTTTTATGTTAGTTGTTTCTGTTTGTTTGTTCGTTTGTTTTTTACATTTGTAGCATCCACTGAACAGTTTTATGCTTTTAATGAGTACAAGAGGTTCCATTACAATAAAATATCTATACTATTCTCAGTGGTATTTATTTGTATAGGTATGCACATATTCAGTTTTTTTGTTTGTTTTATTTTTAAATTTTTAATTGTATAATATAATGGATATACAAAGCAAAGAAATAAAAAAGCAATAGTTTTTCAAAGCACTCGTCAACAAATAATTACAGGACAGATCCCAGACTTTGTCATGAGCTACCATCTGATCCTCTCATATTTTTCCTTCTAGCTGCTCCAGAATATAGGAGGCTAGAGGGCTTAAATATTTTTTTTATCATCACAATCAACTTTTTATCCTTCTTTTTGCGAAAAAGAACACATATGCACAAAAAGCTACAAATTTCAAAGCACAGCACACAATTAGTTGTGGAATATATGTCAGAGTTTGACATGAGTTACAATTTCACAATTTTAGGTTTTTACTTCTCGTGTTCTAAAATACTGGGGATTAAAAGAGATATCAACTTAATGATTCAGCATTCATATTCATTTGTTAAATCCTATCTTCTCTGTATAACTCCATTGTCAACTTTGATCTTTCCGTTCCTCTCTTTAGGGGTGTTTGGGCAATGGCAATTCTAAATTTTTCAAGTTGGAAGGGTCTGTCAGTAATATGGAATAGGGAGATGGAACTATCTGATGTTCTGGAGAGGCTGGACTACGTTTCAGGGCTTATCTGGACCAGAGAACCATCGAGAGGATGTAGGTTTCTGGAAAGTTCCTCTAGTGCATGGAACCCTTGTGGAATCTTATATATTGCCTAGGTGCCCTTTAGGATTAGCTGGAATGGCCCTGGTTATGGGTTGGCAGTTTATGATAGATAACAAGGTCTAACCGAAGCTTGCGTAAGGGAAACCTCGAGTAGCCTCTCGACTCTATTTGAACTCTCTCTGCCACTGATACTTTTTAATTTCACTTCTATTCCCCCTTTCAGTCAGGATGAAATTGTTGATCCCATGGTGCGAGGGGTGAAAGTCTCGCCTGGATATCATGTCCCACATAGAGGGAAGGGCAATGATTTCACTTGCAGAGTTGGGCTTGTAGAGATTGAGGCCATATCTGAGCAACAACAGAAGTCCTCTAGAAGTAACTCTTAGGCATGCCTATAGGTAGTCTAAGCTTCTCTGCTACCTGCATAAGTTTCACAAGAGTAAGCCTCATGATCGAGGGCATGGCCTGTTGATTTGGGTGTCCCTAAAGTTTGACACAGTATCAGGGGGTTCCCAGTGGTAAGGCTTAATAATTCCATATTTTTTGCCCATCCCTCAGGGAACTTTGCCAATAATTCTTGATTAGCTGGTTAATATACTCCAGGATGTATCCAGGCATTACAATAATCTATACAGGATTAAAGGACCTCTTTCGCATTCTGTGCTTCCTGTGTTTCAATTGTTCAAATGAGCTGTACACATAGGTTGAATTAGATTATGCACTATAGAATATTTCAGTTCCAGACCAAGTAAACCTTTCTTCCACTGGTCTCAAAGACTATGTGTGGTTCTAAAATATAGACACTGTCTTTCTTTCCCCTATGTTCTGAATTACTTTAACCCTAACCTGCCCGGCTTCATTTTTATCTCTGAATATCAGGTTATATATAAAAAAGATCTCAAACTCCAGAAATAATAATCACCACTCCGGACTTAATGTGTCTGTTCTAAAAGCATATAAACTAGGCCCCTGTTTTCTTATAAGCATTTTCTAAAGGTGACCATACCGTTCTTGTTCTTTTGTTTCTGGCTTATTTTGTCTCACCAAATGTCCCACATGTTCATTCACATCGTTTCATGCCTCACAACATTGTTCCTTTTTGTAGCAGCACAGCCTTCAATCATAAGTATACACCATCGTTCACCAATCTACTTCTCTATCAGTGCATCCTTCAGCCACCTGCATTTATGTATAGGGCCCAAGGTCCACAGTCCATCAACATTTTCAATTTTAGATGATTTCACTGTTCCCAAGAAAAAGAAAACCAAA
This sequence comes from Myrmecophaga tridactyla, assembly GCA_004026745.1. Taxonomy (NCBI): domain Eukaryota; kingdom Metazoa; phylum Chordata; class Mammalia; order Pilosa; family Myrmecophagidae; genus Myrmecophaga; species Myrmecophaga tridactyla. The sequence continues at coordinate 103,941 of PVIY010002905.1, forward strand.
GAACACATCTTCATCAAATAGGAGATCTAAACCTCCTCTTAACTCTAGCCCCCCATAATTTACTTCTGCTGTTGTGGTAGTGCTGATGGTTTCCTTTTGAACATAACTCAAGTATACAATAGCAGTTTTCCCCCTGTATGCTGGACTTAAACACTTTTTGTACAAGAATCACAGCTTTGAAGTAATTCTTGTGACAACTAATTCATATTTCTAGTGTTAATCACTGGGACACATAAGTCTATATAACCCCTTTCAATCTTCTTCATTTTCAATATGGTAATATTACTTACAGACCCACTAGAGAGCCACCTTCATTTCTATCTATTCCCTTACATTGCAGTTCAACCTCATTAGCTAACAGTTCACCCAAATCTACCTTCTGTGTATCTCTAAGTTCTTTGTATTCTGAAATACAAGCCTCTGATTATACTTTTATGCTAGTCATAAAAGTGTAATCATACAGTATCTATCCTTTTGTGTCTGGCTGATTTCACTCAGCATTATGTCTTCAACGTTCATCCATCTTGTCATGTGCTTCAGGAGGTCATATTGTCTTACTGCTGCATAATATTCCATCATATGTATATACAACATTTTGTTGATCCACTCGTCTGTTGATGGGCATTTGGTTTGTTTCCATCTTTTGGTGATTGTGAATAATGCTGCTATGAACATCAGTGTGAAAATGTCTGCTTGTGTCATTGCTTTCAGTTCTTCTGGGTATATACCAAGTAGTACTAATGCTGGGTCACAGGGCAACTCGATACTTAGTTTCCTAAGGAATCGCCAAACAGTATTCCATGGTGGCTGCACCATTAAACATTCCCATCAGCAGTGCATAAATGTCCTAGTTTCTCTACATCCTCTCCAACATTTATAGTTTCCTGTTTGTTTAATAGCAGCCATTCTTATATGAGGTGGTATCTCATTGTAGTCTTCATCTACAACGAGGTGGTATCTCATTGTAGTCTTCATCTGCATTTCCCTTATAGCCAATGAAAATGAATATATCTTCTTCTGCTTTTGAACCATCTGTATTTGCTCTTCAGAAAAATGCCTATTCATATCTTTAGCCCATTTTATAATTGGGCCTTTTGTTCTTTTGTTGTTGAGTTGTATGATTTCCTTATATATAACCTTTGTCTGACATGTGATTTCCAAATATTTCCTCCCATTGAGGTGGCTGCCTCTTCACCTTTTTTGACAAAGTCTTTTGAGGTGCAGAAGCATTTGATTTTGAGGAGTCCTCATGTATGTATTTTTTTTTTTATGGCTTCTGCTTTGGGTGTAAAGTTTAGAAAACTACCTCCTATTACTAGATTTTGAAGATGTTTCCCTATATTTTCTTCTAGAAGCTTTATGGTATTAGTTCTTATATTTATGTGTTTGATTCACTTTGAGTTAATTTCTGTGTAGGGTATAAGATGGGGGTCCTCTTTCATTCTCTTGGCTATTGATATCTAGTTCTTCCATGCACAATTATTGAAAAGACTATTTTGTCCCAGTTTAGAGAATTTGGGGGCCTTGTGAAAAATCAGTTGACCATAGATTTGGTGGTCTGTTTCTGTTCTCTCAATTCAATTCCATTGGTCAATGCTATCTTTGTGCCACTATCATGTTGTTTTGACCACTGTGGCTTTATAATAGTTTTTAAAGTCAGGGAGTGTTGATCCTCCCACTTTGTTCTTCTTTTTTAGGATGCTTTTCACTATTTGGGGTCTCTTTCACTTTCAGATGAATTTGGTAATTAGCTTTTCCTAATCTTTAAAGTGGGTTGTTGAACTTTTGACTGGTACTGTGTTAAACCTGTAGATCAATTTGGGGAGAATTGATATCTTAATTATACTTAGCCTTCCTATCCATAAGCAGGGAATGTCTTTCCACCTATTTAGATCTCCTTTGATTTCCTTTAGAAATGTTATATGATTTTCCATGAACAAGTCCTCTGCTTCCCTAGTTAAGTTCATTCCTAAGTACTTGATTCTTTTATTGCTATTTTGAATGGAATTTTTTCTCCTTAACTGACTCCTCAGCTAGCTCATTGCTTGTGTATAGAAATGTTACTGATTTTTGCACATTAATTTTATATGCTACCACCTTGTTGAATTTGTTTATTAGCTCAAGTAACTTTCCTGTCAGTTTCTCAGAATCTTCCAAGTATAGTACCATATCATCTGCAAACAATGAGAGTTTTACTTCTTTCTTTCCAATTTGGGTGCATTTTATTTCTTTGTCCTGTCTTATTGCTCTAGCTAGAACTTCTAGCACAATGTTGAATAATAGTGGTGACAGTGGGCATCTTTGCCTTGTTCCTGATCTTAGGGGGAAAGCTTTTCAGTCTATGATGGGTGGCTATCAGTTTTTCATATATTCTTTTTATCATAGTTACTTTTGATTCCTATCTTTTGTAATGTTTTTATTAGAAAAGGATGCTGGATTTTGTCAAATGCTTTTTCAGCATCAATTGAGATGATCATGTGGTTTTTCCTTTTGAATTTGTTAATGTGCTGTATTACATTAATTAATTTTCTTACGTCGAACCATCCTTGCATTCCTGCTATAAACTCCACTTGGTCATGGTGTATAATTCTTTTAATGTGTTGTTGGATTAGATTTGCTAATATTTTATTGAGAATTTTTGCATCTATGTTCATCAGAGAGATTGGCCTGTAGTTTTCCTTTCTTATAGCATCTTTACCCAGTTTTGGTATTAAAATGATATTAGCTTCATAAAATCAGTTAGGTAGATGTTCTAGTTTGCTAGCTGCTGGAATGCAACACACCACAGATGGATTGGCTTTCAATAAAAGGGGGTTTATTCAATTAATGTATACTTCTGCAAAGGAAAGTCAGCTAACTTTCAACTGAGGTTCTTTCTTATGTGGGAAGGCACAGAATGATCTCTGCTGGCCTTCTCTCCAAGCCTCTGGGTTCCAACAACTTTCCCTGGAGTGATTCCTTTCTGCATCTCCAAAGGCCTGGGCTGAGCTGTGAGTGCTGAGATGAGGTGTACTGAGCTGGTCTGGCAGTGCTACGTTGATCTCTCTCATTTAAGCACAGCCAATTAAGTCAAACATCATTCACTGCAGCAGGCACACCTTCTAGCTGACTATAGATGTAATCAGCAACAGATGAGGTTCACATGCCATTGGCTGATGGCCACAGCAACAGAACTAGGCACCTTCCCCTAGCCAAGTTGACACCTGAATCTAACTACCACAGTAGAGTTCCTTTTTCCTCAATTTTTTGGAAAAGTTTGAGAAGAATTGATATTAGTTCTTTTTGGAATGTTTGATAAAATTCCCCTGTGAAGCTATCCGGCCCTGGGCATTTCTTTGTAGGAAGATTTTTGATGACTGATTGAATCTCTTTACTTGTGATTGGTTTGTTGAGATCTTCTATTTCTTCCTTAGTCAGTGTAGCTTATTTGTGCATTTCCAGGAATTTGTCTATTTCATCTAAGTGGTCTAGTTTGTTGGTGTATAGTTGTTCATAGTATCCTCTTATGATTTATTTTATTTCTTCAGGGTCTGTGGTAACACACCCCTTCTCATTTCTGATTTTGTTTATTTGCATCCTCTCTCTTTTTTTTTCTTTGTTTTTCTCAAAGAATCAACTTTTGGTTTTATTGATTCTTTTTATTATTCTTTTGTCCTCCCATTCTTTTCTCTCTGCTTTAATCCTTGTTATTCCTCTTCTTCTGTTTGCTTTGGGGTTAGTTTGCTGTTCTTTCTCAAGTTCCTCCAGGTGTGCTGTTAAATCCTTGATTTTTGCTCTTTCTTGTTTTTTAATATAGGCTTTTAGGACAATAAATTTCCCTTTCAGCACAGCATTTGCCAGATCCCATAAGTTCTGATAAGTTGTATGCTTATTTTCATTCATTTCCAGATAGCTACTGATTTCTCTAGTAATTTCTTCATTGAACCACTGGTTGTTTAACAGCATGTTATTTAATCTCCGTATATTTGTGAATGTTCTTTTCTTTGGTGGTTGTTGAGATCCAGCTTCATCCCATTGTGATCAGAGAAAGTGCTTTGAATAATTTCAATGTTTTTAAATGTATAAAGACCTGTTTTGTGCCCCAGCATATGATCTATCCTAGAGAATGTTCCATGAGCACTAGAGAAGAATGTATATTCTTGTGCTTTGGGGTACAATGACCTACATATGTCTGTTAGGTCCAATTCATTTATCAAGCTATTTAACTTCTCTATTTCCTTGTCGATCTTCTGTTTGGTTGTTTAATCTATAAAGGAGAGTGGTGTGTTGAAGTCTCCTATTATTATTGTTGAAACATCTATCGATCCCTTCAGTTTTCCCAATGTCTGTCTCATGTACCTTAGAGCTCCTTGATTGAGGAGCACAAACATTTATGATTGTTAAATCTTCTTGATGAATCAACCCTTTAATTAGTATATAGTGTCCTTCTTTGTCTCTTATGATGTCTTTACATTTAAAGTCTATGTTGCCTGATATTAGTATAGCTACCCCTGCTTTCTTTTGGTTACAACTTGCGTAGAAAATCTTTTTCCATCTTTCACTTTCAGTCTATTTGTATCTTTGTATCTAAGATGTGTCTCTTCTAAGCAGCATAAAGCTGGATTATGTTTCTTAATCCATTCTGCCAATCTGTATGTTTTAATTGGTAAATTTAGTCCATAAACATTCAAAGTTATTACTGAAAAGGCATTTCTTGAATCGACCATCTTATCTTTTTTATTTTATTTGTCAGATCTATATATTCTTTTCCCTGTTTTCCTTTGCATTCTTTAAAATACCCTTAGTAGTACTCTTCAATTCTGTGCCCACCTCCTGACTTCCCTTTCCTGTCTTTTTTTCTTTTTCGGCTGGCAGAACTCCTTTTAGTATTTCTCGTAGGGCCAGTCTTTTGTTGACAAATTCCTTCAGCACTTCATCTGTGAAAATTTTAATCTCTCCCTCAGTTTTGAAGGACAGTTTGGCTGGGTACAGAATTCTTGGCTAGAAGTCTTTCTCTTTGAGGATCTTGAATACATTATACCACTGCCTTCTCACCTCCAGGGAACTAGTTGAGTAATCTGTATTTGGTTTCCATTATATGTAGTAATTTGTTTTTCTCTTGCTGCTTTCAGGATTTTCACCTCTCTTCAATATTTGACAGACTGATTAGTATGTTTCTTGGGGAAAGCCTATCTGGATTTATTCTGTTTGAGTTCATTGGGCTTCTTTGACTTGTATATTTATGTCCTTCATGAGGGTTGGGAAATTTTTCCCCATTATATCCTCAACTACTCTTCCTAGCCCTTTACTCCTCTCTTCTCCTTCTGGGACACCAATGATTCTTATATTTGTGCACTTTGTTTTGTCTATCATTTCCTTTAGATCCAGTTCAAATTTTTCCATCTTTTTTGCCATTTGCTGTTTTGAGTCTTTGAAGGCAGTTATTCTGTCCTCTATATCAGTTATTCTTTCTTCTGTCTCTTCAAATCTGGTGTTTTATGCCTCTAGTATGTTTTTTATTTGGTCAACAGAGTCTTTAATCTCCATAACATCTGATATTTTTGTATTTATTCTTTCAAATTCCTCTTTAAACTCTTCTACTATCTTCTTGATCTCCTTTATGTCATTTGCTACCCACTTATTATATTAAGCAGAGTTGTATGGACATCTTTAATTAGCTATTGCATGTCTGTGTCTCCTCTGGTGTTTTAATTTGGTCATTAGGCAGGGTTATATCTGTTTGCATTGTGATATGCTCAGTGATCTGCTGTCTTCATGGCATGTAAATATCTTGATTGATTTACTTTGGAAGTTGATTTCTTTCAGTAGTCTAAGGCCTTGTGCTTGCAGGATGTTTGTACAGCAGGGAGCAGTATATGGGGTAGGACACTCAATGTGGTGATTTGTTTCAGGGTAGGTATAGGCACAGATTGGGAATGTTATGCTCGTGCTTGTGGACATGGGTGCCCAGTGACAAGGGAGGATGTAGCTGCATGGGTGCACTGGTCTGGGGGGCATAACGCTGGTGTGTGTTGGTCTAAAGCATGGGGCCCTTTGTGTACATGCATAGAGCTGTGGCAGCAGATTGGCATTATGCCTTCATGGATTGGGGGCAAATGTGACCGGGCTGTGCAGGTCAGCACTTTCTCAGAGCTGGGAAGTGTGGCTGAGGGCCATGTGCATGCATGGTTCTAAGACTGTTGTAAACTGAGATTCACAGAGCTGAATGACATGCTTGGGGGCCTGTGCACATACATGGGTTTAAGAGTGCTATAAACTGATGCACAGAGCTCAGAAGGGGTGGGGTGTGGCTGTGACACTATGGGCAAGGGGCACAGGTAGCCTGGGTATGGAGGTTAGTGCTCACAGCCTTTATGCACTGGCAACAGCCTTCAAGGAATAAGGAGAGGAAGTAGTGCTTGGGAGGGGTGCAGGAGAGGTTGGTTGGGCTGTACTTGGGGTGGAAGTGTAGGGCAGGTACATGCACTGGGGGCTGGTGGGGTGGGGGTGCCTAGAGAATAGGGAATGGGAGTGGGTGACAGGGTTTGTGGTCATGAGGTGTGGGGTGAGTCACCAGTTGTGGGCCTGCACTTGTGAAGGTAGCATACCCAAGGCATGTGGCCTGGCTTACTTCCTAGTCCCCAGCTCCAGTCCGTGCACTCCCATAGACTCTGCACCTCCATGCCAGGCTCTAGCTTTCTGCCTGTCAGTTCCTCGGCCTCTGCAAGTAGGGCTGCCCTATGTGGTGCAGAAGTCTCTCCCAGGTCAGCCGCACTCCCGAATCGCTGCCTCAGTCGCCCTCCTGTCTCTTCTCTAACTTTTTCGTGGAGCAGAGCTAATCTTGAGCTACTTTATTCGGCCATCTTCCTGGAAGTTACCTCTTATATTAGTTTTTATCTTTCTTTCTCATAGCCAGTAAGTGCTTTAAGTAAAGCAAAGTAACGATGCACTAATTATCTTTATCTCATGCCTATCCTAGTCCTTGGAACATAGTAGACACTCTATTACTATTTGTTAAAATGATTAGAAGAAATACGTTTTAAAAAAGAAACCACTAGTCTATTTTGTGAAGAGTCATTTCCAACTTTAAACCTGATAATATGTTCTATGGTGAGAGTGATATTGCCTCATATAAAATGTTTACCCATCAATAGGTCATGCATTATTGCTATGTTTTCTTTTGTCACTTCAAAAAAATGTCCTGAACTTCCCATCTAGAAGCAGATGTTCGGTGGGGTGAGTAAGTTAAGCATTTCTCTTTTTTTTTCATCAAAAGTAACAAAGAAACATGAAGCAGAAATGCACCTTTGACTTTCAATGAAATTAGGAGACAGGTAAATTTTTAACAGAAAACAATGACAATTAAACAAGAGTTTGTGAGTTTGAAGAGAGACACTTAGCAGCAAATCATAGGAGAAGCCGGCACAGCATACTTCTGTGGAGTGATGTCTAAAGTCAAAATGTTCATTGTGACAGGAAGAATGACCTGTGCAAACTGGTAATGGAAGCGCACCTGCTCTCAGTTTAATCCTGTGGAGAAATTAATAATTACCCAGACAAGACATATTTGCAGTAAACCATCTGTCCATGAGGCAGGACAGGGGGGATCTTTGCACTGTGGGCAGCACAATAAATGCCAAATTTGGGGCTAAGGAGAGTAAAGGATAAAAATAATCATTTACACCCTCATTCTGTGTCATAAGGAGAATCCCAGCTAATCTGAAGTTTGGTCCTCACCTTCTCTGACACAAGTAGCCTAGAAATAGCTGGTCAAGAAGAAAATATGTCCCACAAAATGAATAGTAATCAGAAATGAATAAATTTTAAAATCTCTCTCTCTCTCTCACACACACACACACACGCATGCACGCATGCACACACACACACACACACACACACCAGAGAGCCAAGAAGGAGAAACAAATGAGAAATAAAGAACACTCATCAGAACAAATCTTGCCACAAAATACATGAAAGTTGGGATCAAACATTTTCCCAGGGCTTCAAAAATCTTGCTAAGGTAATTATTTTTATAACAGAAAAGTGCAAAATAGAAATACAAAACTCATGGCAGAAATGGCATACCTTGGGTGCTGGGATCATATATGAGCTCAGCTGATTCTTTAGACTCTATGTGCCCATGTTCCTCCCCTTCAAACTGGGAATAATACTACTATCCTATCCCATAGGGTGCTATGAGGACTGACCTAATTAATACCTGCAAAGCAATTAGAAGAGCATCTGGCAAAAAAAAATAAGTGCTTTATTAGTATTTGTTCACTAAAGAAAAAGCCATATGTGTGCATGCACATACACATATACACACACACACACACCAGGTATTTGTAACAAAGCAGACTCCACAGGAATCAGATTCCCAGGACACTTTCACAAAAGAGGTAACAGTGAAGTTGGATCTAAGAACAGGGTTGACTCTGTAAGACAACAACCACCCAACTTCCAAGGAAGGGGAACTCAGACATCGTTCATTCTAGTTTTTGTAAATTTTGTCCTATATTTGCTGTGTCAAAGGAGCTAGCCACATACTCATCACCAATATCAAAAGGTATGAGTGTAATGTAGAGTTTAGGGAGAAAAATGTATTAGCGGAGAAACAGGAAAACACTCAAGTTCCTCTAGATTGCATTATTGCCCCTTGGACAGGGCTCCAGGAGAGGGGCCCATATCCTAGAGGGGCAGGGAGCAAAGTGGGACTTCCTGGTCCTTAGAAATGGAATGTTCCAGAGCTCAGCTTCTACTATCAGCAGTTATTCCATTGAGCTAAGTCACATCTACCAGGACCTCTTTGGGCAGAGCTACTGAGCACAGAGGAAATGAGCCTCTCTGGCTATTCAGGTTTGTCTCCCCCTGATAAGATATTATGATTTAATACACTTTTTGATTCTCCTCAAAGAAACTACAAAATTAGGTGCTAATGCAGATAGAAAGGACTCTAGGTATAATTTCCTGTCATTTACCATCTCTATTTGTCTAATTGCTGAGTGGCGGTGGTGAGATCATGTTGAAAACGTCACAAAGAGTTTGGAGTTCATCCTTGTATTTCTAGAGATAAATTCAAGGGTATAGAGAATGCAACTCACCTTATCCTTTGAGATGCTAAATTCAAGAGAATCCATTGCTTTGTATAATTATAATGTCCAAATCAGAAGCAGGTCTTTATCCTTTGGCAAAAAATAAAATAAAACCTTATACATCCCTTAAGCACATTTAGATTCAGGTAAGAGTTGTTCGGTAACACTATTGGTGAGATATTCTACAAAAAATATTTTATCACCGCACCGCTCCCTTACAGAAAAATGAAGGTATAGAGTGGTACATAAATGCAGCTCAAAGGTCTTGCTTTGAGTTGAGGCTTGGGCTATCGAAACAACACTTCTTCATGGCTTTCCTCTGCCATGAAGGACAACTGACAGACTCTCAATGCTTTTTTTCTTTATCTTTTACCACTCACAATCCCTGCCACATTTTTCATACAAGTACAGTGTTTTTTAGGTCTCCTGGGCCTATAGCTTCACAACCTCTTGACAGATAATACTTTTCCATCTTTTTCTAATAGAAAAAAAATGCTTTCTGGGGTTTTATTTCTACACTAGCCTCTCTAGTTTTTTGTTTGTTTGTTTTATCCTAAATCAAAGGTGTTAGTAACCTACAGCCTCAAATATTTTCCTTTTGTTAACAGGGTCCAAGACAAATAGACATTTGTGACTGAAGGAGAACAGAGTTGCTCCTAAGAATGAAAAGAGTGATTCAGATGTTCTTAGCATGTAATAATTAGAAAATATGTTTTCATCTTTAACCTTCTACTGAATTATATGGTGTGGCTCATGTGTCTCCCTTAAAATACAACCCGGTTGGCTATTCAGCAAATATCTGATCTAACAAATTAAAACTCCAGGCTGAATCAGTGGGTTTTTTTTTTTTGGGGGGGGGAGTGGAATGATTTTAGAGTCTGTTAAGGATTCTATAGGATTATTATAGAAATTGCTGTTGGAAGCTTTTTTTATATCTGGGAAGTGGTGGCTATGAATAAGGATGTACAAGTCACTATCAGTTTTACTCAAGCCAGGCCTGTTTATCCTTTTGCTGTATGTGGTGACACGCATTGCAGTCTTTGTGAAAATGTCCCCTCCGCCAGTAGGAGAAGCTTAATAATTTATTTGCAGTCCATCTTCCTCTAGACAAGCGCACGCCATGTGTTTGTTGAGCTGTATAACCAGCTCTTAGAGCAGGCACATGGTTCGCTGCAAATGGTGTTTCCTGACATCTCTCCGTTTTTCATGCTATCGATATTTAGCCCTCGGATGGCTGTTCTGCATTTTCAAAACGAAACCGAAGCGAGGGATCAATGGTGTGTCGTTCGGAAGAAATGTCATGACCTTGATTATAACTGTCACTTTTGAAAGGGGAAATTATAGATGTGAAATTATTCAGGATCAGCTCCAATGCTAGTACATCTAATTTAGAAGGATGTTCTCCATTCTGTGGGTTAAGGGCTCTGAATCCCCAGTCTAAATTGAGAGGGAACCCTTCAGTCATTCAGCCTGATCAGAACTCTGCTTTTATACTAGAATCAACAACCTCATCCTGGAAGTTCCCTTACTGCACAAGAAGAAGACAAATTCATATAGGACCTGGAGTAATCCGAGTTTTAAAAATATTTTTAAAATTATTATCCTATTGTTTATTTTTTAAAAATTCATTCTCTTCCCATCTTGGAACTTATCAAGGCAATGCTCTTTTGCACTAGAATGGATTAATGAATGAAATATTGCCCACTGGATATTCATTGGATATTGAGTACTCAAACAACCTCATATTAAGGACTGTTTATTCAAGTCTCAGAGCACAGACTATAAGGAGAAGATATGAGAAAGGCCTTGATGTGGCTCTTCCTTCCCCTTGTAGTAGTAACCTTGACCTTATTTTATGTCTTCCTGCATCAATAAATGCCAAAAGACTAAGAGCCCACAGAGCCTGCCTGTGGGAAACCAACAGAGTCTCTTCAGAATACAGCCAGCAAGTAAACTAAAAGAGTTCCCTGAGTATCTAAAATTACTTCATGGACTGTTCTGATGACTATCACCTTGATTTTATTTAGACTTATGGCCAAGTTGAGCCTTATTTTCCTGGCACAGAGGAATTGTTGGGCAGAATAAAATTATATCCTTTCTCTCACTTGTTCTCCACAGAGATTTCCCATGTTGACTTAATTTAACATAATGCTACACTGAGAAGAATGATGTTCAAAACTTCTCCACGATTTCTGCTGATGTTTATGGTTTGTACTTACTTAGTCAGTTTTAAGGAGTCCCAGAATAATGTTTTTTATATGCCAAATCTACTCACATGGAGTCTGAGATCCTTTAGAGGAGGAAATTGCTTAAGGCTGCTTGAATTTGTGGCTCTCGTGGTCACCTGTGCAACCTATACAGGGATTTTGGATCACAGGTCACTTTCCTCCTAATATCTGGCCCCATATATTTATATTCTACCAAACCTTTGGTTCCTCTTGATCATTAAATATTAACATTTTAAAAAGTAACTCTCATGCCGTGATATGCACATGGAAGACCTAGAGGCAATGGAATACCTGTTTGAAGTACTGCAATCCCACCCAAAGATAGAGTTTTCTCTTCCAGTCTAGACCCCATGAAGCTTTGGCTGGAGCACTGCCAAGAATGAATAGGGAGCACCAGAAAAGTAGCCCAACGCAGTTGAGTTCTCCAAAATTGGTAGAGCACAGAGGGAATACACATCGTAAAAACACATATTGGACGAATGTTATTGTCAGCAAGGACCATAATTTCAAAACCATGGACCTTAGTTTAGGGAGGGAAAAAGGATGGTACCAGAAAATGCTATCAATCAGATAAGAATGCAATAAGGTACAGAAGAAAAAGAGTGAAAAGGAAGAAGAGGAAAAGGAGCCAATACAAAATACCAGGATCACAAAAGTAAACAGTATTTGCTTGGAGAGTGAGGAATTATAAAACAAACAAAATTTTCCATATGGAAGTGTCAAATACTGTAGAGGATCTGAGATCTTATCCTATGCACAGGCTGACTAGTTTCCCTGCCAGTTTCATGGCTGATAGCAAAAGATGCAAAGGACTGTTTTACTCATGGAACAGCCACGGAGCGTGCTTACTGTTTGGTTCTGCTTCCCCCACATCCCACGGGGCTGACAGGTAGATGCTGCTCCTGCAGTGGGTTTGCATCATGGCTCAGGAAATCTGAGCGTAGGAAACCCAAATCTTTTATCAAGCAAACCTTCCCAACCTCTGTCCCAAGAGGAAGGCATTATTCTTACAATGTTAGACAGCAAACAAACCAACCTGCTTTTCCACAGGGAGCCACTGTCTCTATAAAGATGTAAATAAGGTGTACCTGCCTCTCAATAAACTGCAGTCTTCCTAATTTTACCATTGTCATCACCATCTTACCCAGAGTTACCGTGATGCCTTGCGTAGTTTTTGCGATGCCTTCTGTGCGCAGACACTCAACAAAAATTTATAAGATCAAACCATAAATCTTGGACAGTGTTAATACGTTCAGCTTTAATGGGCATTTTAGCAATTGCTTAGATTATTTTAGACTCAGTGTGTAGTCTCTCGTTCCCTGGACAGTATGGAAACATATGGTAGGACATTCATTCCAAAGAAATCAAGTCTTATACATACATGTATATAAGCATTTTCACTGATCATCACTTGGTTTATTATTTTTTTCAATGAAAACATTTTTTCTAGATGATATGTTAATTTCATGATCATGTGTTTATTTTTTTGAAGTACCTACTGATATGTGCCTATTTGTCCCACAAGAAAGACAAATGTCATGCTTTCTTAAATACCATTGTACAATTGAAGCAATTTTACCTTTAATGAAATTGCAATAACCCCTAAGCACAAAGAGTAAGACAGAGGAAGCAATAGATTCTTCACATTTTTCTTTTATGGCATATTCTATTAACAATTGGAGCATTGTGAACTGATTCAACAGCTAAGACCCAGTGGCTGCCTCCGTAGAAAGCGTTTAATAATGGCCCCATGGTGAGCACTGCTCTCAGAAACCAGTTGCTGGCAGTGGTGGTTAGAGGCCAGTCCTCTACCTCATGTGACAGCATGTAGTACATCCACTAGACAGAAAGCAAGTGCCAAAAAATTATTTCGTGGCCTGAGCTTTTTAAGAAATACCATTGTATCATCACTCGTGTAAAAATGATTTAGAGACATTTCTTGCAACACAAAAGACTCTGAAAAATAAAACATAAATTGATACATAAATTGGGGAGACCGTAATCGTTCATTTCTTGACTAAGAAAGGAAAAAAAAACTTACTACCATAAGGCCATTAGGTCTGAAATGTCCTTCATTATTAACACTGATTCATTTTGCTTTAACATTTAAGGCTGAAAAAATGTGGGGTTAATTATTAGATTACTCTCATTTGCATCAAAGATGTTTCATTGCTCCTAGGGCTTTAGAATTTAAGATATTCTTTTGAGAGAAAGAGATAGTAGAAATTAAAATTAATAAAATAATTTTTTCAAACATCTTATGTATTTCTTTAGTTTAAGAATGGGTTTTTTTTTTTTTGGATGGACTCAATGTACAGAAAATGAGAAAAAGGAGGGGAGTCCAAAATATAAGAAATGCCAGAAGTCAAAGAGAAATCCTTTCTTCAAATATTTTTTCAGCGTTTTCCAATTCCCAAAAAAATTGTAACTAAGGCAATTAAATGTGCAATTTGTGAAGCAGGAATGTTTTCAGGTTTAGGGTTCCTGTGTGTTTATTATCATTCTTGTATAAAACACCAAATGTTGGTTGGCCTCCCTCTATTTACGACCAATACAGCCAAGATGCATGCATACATGTGTCAAAATGTTGTGGCTCATGTGCTTTCTTTGTATACGATATAAAGAATTTGACTATTTTTGGCATCCTGCAAGATTTTATGTAGCATATCAAAGCTCTCTGAGGGCAAAGACTGTGGTATTTTTATGTTGCTGTTCCTCACTTTCGCTTATCCACTGGTTGGCATGTCATAAGCACATATTTGTTAAATGAACTAGTGCAGTGGCCATTTGGGGTCAATGGATTTCTACTTCGAAGCAGGCACATTCTAAAATCATTTTCTATTCAAATGAATCCCTTCATCTGGAAACTTGAATCTAGTGAATGCAAATAGTCTAAACAGTTCCACATTTCTTTTCTATCAGTTGTTTCCCTGAACGTATATACCATTGTCATTTGAATTGACTTATTATTCGTAGTGTATTTCAATGCAAACACTGGGAAGGGATTATTATCTCACTTTGAGGGGATCTCAGAAGATCATTTCATCCACATTTTTAAAGAATGCTAGTGTTGTCATTTTTCCCTCTGATAAATTACTTTATTTATACTAGATAAAAGAATCTGATATGTTGCACTGAAACTTAAATTTGAAATAATAATTTAACTGATAAAAAGACTGCAAGAGAATATTTAATTTTGACTAATAGTTTACCATAACCCTAATAAATTAGTTAAACTTGTTTTAGAATAAAGAAAATTAATTTGATCCAGAGCATCTACCACAGATTTACACATTCCAGTATTACACGAGTGTTAGTAGATTTGACTTGATAGTTACTGAGATACGCCAAGGAGCTTTGGTGACGCGTAGGTATTTTACCAGAGAGGACAGTGGATTAAATACTTTCGACCCCACCTGCCTTAGGTATTCTTACATTTCTACATTAATAAATTGAGGTCCATGCATTCTCCCATGGTATGTCTTCATCATCTTTCAGTTGGTTTGATGTCAAGCCTAAATCAGGTGTTTACATGACATGGATCATGTATCCCAAACTGCCTGTGAATTGTCTTCATAAAATCGAAGAGGGTACGGAAATAGATGCCCTTGATTATTGGAATTACCGTACAAAACAGAAAACACCGAAGGCACAAAACAGAAAGACTTACTCACATTCACTTCATTTGTTCATTCAGCTTTGTAATAGTACTTACATTTAAAATGTTTCTGTGGCCATAAAAATCTTAAACTACAGCAAACAAGCAATCTCATACATATGGAAATTACCCATTAACTAATAGATTCGTTTCCAAAGATAAGTAAGAGCAAGCTATTTTCCAATTCCAACATGCTATGCTCAGAAAAAAAAATGTATAAAGGTAGATTGTATAGTATCAGAAATATTCTTTCTACAATATTAGAAGAAAAAAGATAGAAAATAAAATGCACACATTAGGTTCAGAATTATATAAGAGTGTTTGGAAAAAATGACTGGAAGGAAGTACAGTAAACTATTAGCTGTGGTTAGTTTGTAGTTAGTGAAAGAGAAGTAAATTTTTTTCTTTTTTCTACTTTTCACAATTCTTTATTTTTTCTATAATTGGTGGTATTACTTTATATATACATATACATATATACACAAATTCATTTTATTAAAAACTAAATAATCCAGGTTTAATTCTTTAACTGTCATTCATTCTGTATTTCTTCTCAATATAAAAGTTTTTGTCCTTTTGCTTTTGTGAACTATACTATTTTCTTTCTGTGATTTTGTCATTTTCTTCTTGGAATTCTTTCTGGATCCCAAATGCTGCCACTGTCCCTTTGTCTCACTGCGTGCCTCTTTACTGCTACTAGCTTTTGTCATATCCTGGTTCATTGTTTCCATCTCTGTACTTGATAACAGTGCAGCCAGTTTGCACCCATAATCACCTTGCAATCTCTTTTTCCTGACCCCTTCTTCTTCCTTATTTCTAAAGATGGAATATTAAATTAATAGCAAACAAATAGTTTGTTAATGATGTGATTTATCTTCTTCTAATCTGCTCTCACAAAGATCTTTTCCAGCAACAGAGACTCTGCTGCCTCTGTAGCCCCTGAGGAATTCCCCTTTTTTCCATATACCCCAGAGGGCACTGGCCAGCTTATTTTATCTTTATAGTGTTTTGAAATTAATATACATTGTTTCCCTCCTTTCCCTTTTTCTTCTACTTTCTATTTATCTTACTCTCTCTGCTTTGCCTTCTTGCATTCTGCTAGTAGCCCAACATCTTACCATTAGCCCTATCAACCTCCCTTTCTGTTTCCAAAATTTGAAAATTGTCATAAGCACCTGGACACAATAGCACAGGGACCCTTCAACTGAGAAGCCAACTGACGCTGTGTTAAGAATATAATCTTTAATGGAGACAGATCTGGGCCTAGTTCCCATTTTCTGACTTTGGTAAATCACCAAATCTCTCTCAGCCTTGAACCTTGCTGATTTTCAAATAGGGTTAGTAATATTCTCATAACCTGTTGTGAGCATCGAAAGATGGATGGTGAGTGAAAGGGTTCTGTGCGATCCAAAGTCCTTCCCACCCCATTGCCTTGTAATCTGATTGGTGCTCATCTTTTCTTTTCTCCTTAGCACTTATCATTCTTTGCACTCTCA